>CAEFZY010071729.1:0-131202 GCA_903066815.1 Brachyrhaphis roseni
ATTATGGGAGATGTAGTTTGTAGTCAATTCGTGCTCAAAACCTATTTTAAGTCAATAACGGGCCTGTAAAACGGTGGTGGGGGAGAGGGCCACATAAAATGACGTGTCGGGCCACATGTGGCCCGCGGGCCTTGAGTTTGACACATGTGCTCTAGACAAAGCGGTGAGCTGGTGGGTTGATTTTAACTAGACTGAAAAACCTACATTTCAAGACCAGGGGACTCAAGACTTCCATGGCTTTCTTAATGCATGGCTTAAAGACAAATTCAAATGTATGAAGCTGTGTATAAAGGGATACAAACACATAAACTTTGTGCATCGACGTTAATGGTGAATTAATATTGGTAGTTTTTTCACCATGAAAGTATCCCACATCCACACATCCCATTTAAGTCATGCAATGCGCCCTGCATGTTTAATTCTCCTTGTTGGTCGATCAACAATCATATCTCTATGTATGAAGATGTAGATAAATATTCACATAAGTAGTTTTATTTTATCAACAAAGTCAGATTTGTTGATAAAATCTGGAGGGAGAAGTTAATCTAATGACCGGTGGGTTGCTGGTTCGAACCCCCACTCTGTCTGTCTGGTGTTTCCTTGGGCAAAGCACGTCACCTGCCTGTCCTGCTGGTGGTGTTCAGAGGGCGCTGTGGCGCCAGAGCATGGTAGCTTACCACCATCTGTGTGTGAATGTGTGTGTGAATGTAGGGTGACATGCTTTGTAATCCTCTGGATTAGATAAAGCTCGAGACCTTTTACCATTTTTCATTTTTAAAGCTGCAGTAAGTATCTTTGGCAAAAATGTTTTTTGTTTACATATTTGTGAAAAATGTCACCATGTTATGATGGTAGAGGATGAGACTTCCTCCCAGTGCTAATATTGCTATCTGAAGAAATGCACAGCGCCTGGTCATAAACGGCCAATCAGGGTCAGGAGGAGGGTTTTAGCGCTGTCTATCACACTTGTGTAAACGATATGCTATCAGTGGAGAAACAACTTACCGGCCCAGAAAAACTGTTTATCCATCGTCATGCTAACTAGCCTTAGCATTCATAACAGGCTATGTTGTGGTGAACCAGCTGTAGCATAGCAGAGAGAAAGGGGGAAGTGTGTGAGCGGTGTGTACATGAGCATGAGTGACAGCGCTAAGACTCTCCTCCAGGTTCTGATTGGTTGTTTCTGACTGAGTGGCGTATTTCTGCAGTTAGAACTGGGAGCATGAGGACAAGGCAGAGGAACTCGATTTTTAAAAAGAATTTTCACAGATTGTCTTATTCTGTCACCACTTAATAATTTTAACAAATGTGAGCTTTGTAGCGCACTCTGAGGCTGCAGTTTCTCCTGCAAAAACAGGAAGTCACTCACTTTATGACATATTTGCTGATTCAACTATTATCCTAATGTTGGGATAAGGATAATATCATGGCTTTGGAATGCCTCTGATTGGTTAACTGATGTGCACAATTTACATTTATACATCTGCAGAGATGCATAAGTACAAATTCCCGTCATACAGAACTTTATCCACACATTAAATCAAATGTGGATGCAAAAATGAATGTTATTAGTTGTATATAATTGTACTCCCAGTCTGTCTGCATAATAAGAACTTAATTTGTGGGTTACTTCAGCTAATCTGACAGAGGTCAAAGAGTCTCCTCTTGGGCCACCGTTACAACCAAACACCAATTAGTCGTCCTCTCAGTGGCAGCTACAGGTGAGCCGCAGGGAGGCTGTTAGCTGGAGATTATAAACAATGCATGAAGAATCTTTTAAACAGATCTGTACCGATTTCCATTTTCCAGTTTCTTTACCATGCAAGAATCTCATGTAATCCTTTTAAAGTGAAATAAATCACTAAATGACATAAATAATATAAAGCATGGCGTTTGCTTGAATTACAATATTGATGTGTTAATAAATACATAAGTCAAGAAACAAAACATAAACACAAAATTATAATATTATTACATTTTGCGTTGTAAAATGTCGTTGAGGTTTCCTGAAATGCGCTACGAGTTTGAAGTAATTTCAAACTCATAGAGTCTGAATAGGCCACATTCAAGGCAAAATGCTCAAAACATGTTACTCTTTGGGACTGATATTTATTTTTCTCTGGCGAATGCAACATGCATCTGGAAAATTGTAAATAAAGGATAAAGCAGTTTTGCCGGACGAACTGGAACTGCCCTGGTGACAGAATAAAACCATTTCCACTGTTGGAAACTTTTAAAGTGTTGTTCACATTTCTTTTATTAGCCTTGAACAGGGTTACATTTTATCAAACCCTATACTTTATGCTTTAGAGTAGGATTGTGTGAAAGATACCCGCACTGCTGGCATGAGCTTAACTTTCCTCTTCAAGGCCTGAGAGTTTGAGGAAAAAAAAAAGAAAAACACAATTAATTCAATTTAACACCTGATCTTGAATTGTAATCTAGAGAAAATTTACACTTAATGACCCAGAAAGAGATCGGAAAAATGTATTGTAGCCTCTAATGAAAGGTTTCATTACACTTTAATGCAGCCACAGTTGATTAATGTCGTTTGGCAGCAGCTGGACATGTTGACTATAAGGCCTCAGGTGTTGATTCCAACTGCAATATTTTCCTAAATGTTTTTACTTTCATACTCAATCTTGTGCTGGAAGATTAAAAAACTTTTTACCTATTTAGAAAAAAAACTAAAATAAAAAAAGCACTGCATTGTGCACTGCATTTAGCCAGACAGATTCTTGCCAACTTCACAAGAGGATTCTGGAGCCCACTTGACTCTCTGAGCACCGGCACATTTACAAGATGAGATGAGGGCAGAGCCGGGCAGAATAACGGAGAGAGGAGAGGAAATTGTTGGTAAAGTGGAGTCAAAAGGAGACGGTGAAAGCCGTGAGAGGCCATTAAAATAAGAGCCGGATAAAAGAAATGGGAAAGCTGTAAAAATGACATTTGGGATGCCATAAACAACAAAACAAGTCCTTAAATGTTACTCGCATTGTAGTTAAAATTTATAATAATGGAACAAGATAATTTTTTTCTGCATTTTCAACTGAAGATTTAAGTTTTACCAACTTGTTAAAAAACAAACAAACAATAAAACGCTCTGTGGGGGCTGGTCTCGGTCCTGCAGGACTTTTTGTTCATTTACTACAGGGATACGTTTCAACCAGTGGAACTGTTTGTATCCTTGAAAAAACACTAACAAAATTGTTGACATTCCTCTGGTGATGAGCAAAAATATCACATATGGACAATGAAATAACTCATAACTGAAAAAAGTAAAAAAAAGTAATAACAAGTAGAATTACTCAAAATTATGTGGGAACTATTATGCATATTTCTCCTTTGGTATGTTTTTGTTCTTCCATTGGAGTCCCTAATATTTTTAGAAACATTTGAAGAGCTAAATAAACAAACATCCAGCTGTTTTCTGGAAGTAAGTTCACGTTTTGTTGGTATTTAGAAAGCAAGCCGTTTCTGTTATGGGCGATAACCGATATAATAAACAATATAATAATATAATTACGATTATTTTACTGTCCTTGAAAAGAACGACCACACCACTGACCTTCAACAAACATCAGTTGTCAATATTGGCCCAATTTCATTCAGTAAACTAACACCAATATGTTAAAAGATTATTAATATCGTCCAATACCGATATTAGTGCCAATTATATCGTCCCTAGAGATAATGTGGTGACTAACAAAACATTTCCTGGAGTGGGAATCCTAGTGTGTGCCGCTACACACAAGGTCTTATTTTCAGAAATGAAAGAAAAAAATAAACTTTAAAAACTGTATAACTGTCGTAATCATTACAAGACGGATAGACTGGTTGCTGTGTCGCTTTTTATGCATTTTGTGATTATTTGAACTATTGGCCGTGTTTGTATTTTGAAACCATTGACCGTTGCATGATCCTCTGCCATCATCAAGTTATGAATTAAAAGACGGGGAGTCCTGCAAATAATTAAAATGGAAATGTTTTCCTTCTTAGTTACAGCAAGAAGTTAGCTTTGGTCATTGTTAGCAGCAGTGCAGTTTGATGGAAGGTCTCTAAATGTTCACACCAAGGAACCAGAGACAAATACCTTGAGACAAACACTGTCTACAACATGCTAATTATGAAAACCAAGAACCAATGATAAAGATGAACTATTTGTGAATGGTTTTTGTTGCTTTTAAGAATTGACGTAGCTCCAGCCCTTTAACAACAATGTAACAGTTTGTTTTCCAGTTATCAAAAAAGTCAGAGGATGCTCTCCAGACTGGTTCCTCCTGATCGCTACGTCTCTCTCTTTCTCTCTCTGTATTCGTGTGACATCTTGTTTCTTCTTGGATTCTTGGAATAAGAACAAACTTTGCATATTAATTAGATGATAAACAGGGAGAAAATACTGCCAGCTCAGCAATTAGCGTGCGGGTCAGAGTCTTGTGTAATCCCTGCTCCGTGGCAGTGGGCAGATCTGTTTAAGGGATTCTGTGCATGCAGCCTTTGTGAAGAAGTGCCAGCTGTGTGAAAAATTGATTGCGCCGCCATGTCAATAGCTGCACCAATAAATTATTATGCAGCATTTTCGTGGTGTGTCTGTTAGGACTTTAAGGCCTTGTTATGCATGTCAAGCAGTGTGTGCACTGTTTTAGAAAAGGGTTGCATATTGTTGCGTTAAAGGAAGTACAAGAGCAATGATTAATCTGCATAGTTTCAAATACAGTGGAATAAAATCACTTTAGTTGCATATCGTATTTTTTGGAGAAGCAGGAAATTTTTTTTCATAATTTGGCAGGTCCTGTAACTTATATATATATATATATATATATATATATTTTTCTTTTTATGACATTTTTTGACTGATGCAGTAAATATCAATTCTTTCTGATGGAAATGAACCGAACACTACTGTTTGTAGCCGTGAGGAAAGCTAATCACAGGCTGAAAGCACAAGCAGTTAAACAATGTTCTGATAATCTCTGTTAGATTGTCCTAGCACATCTTCAAAACTGGTGAGGCACTGACTTCATCATAATCAGATTTACAAATACAGACCCCTGCATGTTATTGTTTACATAAGGACATTTCGCGCATGCGGACAACGCTGGAGGGTAAAAAGACTATACTATTACATGTCCTGCATAGCCGTGCTGCCGGCGTAGAATAACTGCGTTAACTCAATCAAACCTGGACATGTAGATGTTAATTTCGTGCTGTGCTCCACAACAAAAAAACGTTAAAGTACAACTCAAACCACTTATAATCAGACTGTGATTAAAGCTAATCAAATAATCAGAATTGGTTAAGCTAAATGAAAAATAGTTACTTTATAGTACAAACCACAGGGTGAAAATAGCAATATAAATTATTTTGTCATTATATATTATTTTTCCTCCCCTGACCGCACGTCACTGGTCTATGTGCTACCTGTTGGACCTGCCAGCCTTAGTAGTTTAGAAGAAGATGAATATAAAGGACTGCAGATGGACCTTTTGGTGTTACCGTCTCTCTGTCACCCCGAAATTACACTGCTCTATTACTTTTTCACAGGTTTTCTTTGTCATACTTTACTGTAACAACATGGTGACAATTTTAACAATATGTAAAAAATATGTTTTTGTTATGCATTTTGCAGCTCTAACAATTTCTAATTAAATTGTGATTCATACTGCAGTATGACATACAGAACATACAGAGCTGTATGTTTTTTTCCAGACATACAGCTCTGGAAAAAAATTAAATAGACCACTGCAAAATGATCTGTTTCTCTGATTTTACTCTTTACAGGTTTATGTTTGAGTAAAATGAACATTGTTTTTTTTACTCTATAAACTACTGACAACATGTCTCTGAAATTCCAAGCAAAAATTTAGTATTTATTTGCAGAAAATGAGAAATGGTTAAAGTAACAAAAGAGATGCAGTGCTTTCAGAGCTCAAATAACCCAAAGAAAACAAGTTGGTATTTATTTAGAAACAACACTAATGTTTTAACTCAGGAAGAGTTCAGAAATCAATATTTGGTGGAATAACCAGATGGGGTTCAGTCCAGTGGTCTGTATATGTTTTTCTTCTCTTCAATAGGCTTTTTTTGACTGATGCAGCTTATACTCCAGAGCGACTTACAGTCCACGAGATAAGGCAACTATAAAGCATAAAAAATTTATTTAGAAGAATAACTTGGTGCTATAAAAAAATATTATTAATATATTTCTTGGAGCAGAATTTATTTTGAGTGAAAATTGACTCATTTGATTGGAATATGTAAAAATAGCAGCAGATTAATTGCAAGCTGAGCACTTCAGTAGGTTTAGATTTCAATGAATAAATAAAAAAAATAATAAAATGCCATTTTTCAATATGACAGAGAATTTTCTTTTTATACTATTTATGGGGCACATGGGTGAGAAAGCAGCTTTTTCTCCCAGAGATGGATTTTGAAATGGCAGCCTCTGCATTTGCCTATTTTCACAGTGGAGGCAATTTTCCGAGCGCAGTCTTAGGGAAGCCTGGTCACTGGATGAATGGCCGCATTAAATTTCTCAGTGTCTGACTTTATGGCTGCTGACACAGCACTGTAACCACACAGGTGTGTACAAAAAAAAAAAGAGAGACACACTTCACTTTTAACAGGGCTGAGCCAATGATACGTCTGTTTTTCACTGCGCAATGTTTGGCCTTTGGTGGAAGAAGTAATCAGCTTGTAATTGGACCCAACACACGATCTTTCACAATCTGCAGCACGTTTACAGCCCATGTTAAAATCCTAACGGAGCAATAACTGAAAGCTACAGTAAAAACAGGCTTTTCCAAATAAAATTTGGGATTATATCAGGCAGCAGAAATGGAGGACTGTCTGACTTTTAACAGAAAATCATCTCCAGCTCAAGCTAGCTAAAACAAATTATTAGCTGTTGTTTTTTTTGCAAAATTTTTATTTAGCAGTGACACACTCCAAGGTAATTGTTTGTTTGTTTTTTATCAAGGAATACAAAGTTCAAAGTGCCAGTCAAGGATATGTTCTATTTTTATTTGTAACAGGTTGACTGTCAATAGGCATGAAAAGACAAATGCGTTGTGTTCCCAGTCTTTCCTCCAGATCTAAAAGTGGCTTTCAGACCGATTTGTGCCGCCCAAACAGAAAATCCCCCCCGCAAAAAAAATCAAACCTAGTCATTACAGATTCTTGACTGGAAAGTGTTTAGGCCATTATGGAGAAGAAGGCCAACAGCTTTGAGAAAAGCTGCAGACCTAAAGGTGTTAAGGTTTTCTTCATGTTGAAATACAGTGTTAGTCTCATTTTTTAGGATGTTAAACACACAAAGAAGCGAACCGACTGAAGTTTACCGGCTGTTACGATGTGTCGGCGCGCCCTCTGAGAGGAGTTCTTTATTTCTCTCTGTAAAGTTTGGGATGTCCTTGCTGAGGGAATATTATACTGCACTGTAATAACTTTAGTCACATATTGAAATGTCACATCTTCCTCAGTGGCATATGGCATTTTACCAAGAGCCTGGATAAAAACTGAGGGAAGGATTTGTTTTGTTTTTTTTTGGTTAAGTTTTCTCTTATTGAGATGTCAGTTTATAACATCTCTCTCAAAAATATGCTAACATGTTGCGTAGCTCTTGCATTATTCAGTTTGTTGTACTGTTGTTACTTGAATGCAAAGATAAATGGATAAACTTGGATGTTGCCATTAATCTTTTCTAACAGTGGCTTCAGAGCCACCACTTTTCTCAAATTTCTGTACAAAATAATTTGCAAAACATTACAAAAAAAAAATCATACTTTAGGTTAATAAATGCAAATACATCTGCCTAGAATTGAAAATGAGCATACCTTTTCATTACATTTAGAATTTAATAGACCGCCGTTACTAACATGGTACCAGAAAAACGTCTGGAAACAGATATTTGTATTATTACACAGAAAATCAGATAACTTGTGTCAAACTTCTATGTAAAACAAGTAAAATGTGTCAAATTTCCATGGCGACGTATTTCCTGAGCACAGCAAAGTAAAAATAGAGTTCACCATTCTGCCTCTGTTGATACAAATACAAGATTGAGGTCTAGAGTAACCCTTCATGTCAACATGTGGGAAATAATATTTAGGAGCCACTCAACCAACGTTTCAGGTCGAATCTGGGATCTAAAGATTAGGGTGATGGTAAGGATGCCTTCCAAACACAAAAAGTTGGAGCTCAAACAACAAAAACAAATGAACGAAATACCTGAAATCATTGAAAAAACTGGTCTGCAGCCATAGAAATGGCTTGACAGCTCTACTACCAATAAGGAATTACTCATTGATTATTGAGGTGGTTATAAATATTTGCTTTTTTTTTATAAATAGAAACTTTTCAGTTCTTAATCTTATTTTGTTTCTCTTTGAGGGATGCTCGTCTGCAACAGTGTTAGACCCATACTAAGAACATAAAAGAAGAAATTACAAGATTAAAGTCATGATATTGTGAATAGTCAGATTACAAGAATAAAGTCAAAATAATATGTGAATCAAGTTAGAATATTACAACTTTATTCTAGTACAGCTACATTCTCGTTATACCATGAACTTTAGTCTCAAAATACTGACTTTATTCTCATATTAATTCAACTTTATCCTCATGTGACTTTATTGTTGTAGTGTGATGATTTTATTCTCATATGACTTTATTAAGCCATATATTCTGACTTTTTTCCACAAAATTTTCTGACTTTATTCTCTCTTTTTTTAACATGACCCTAATACTCTGTTGTACTTGTCTTCCTTCCTAGCAAAAAGATAAAACTCAGTTTTTGTTTCTTTTCTTATTAGGTTGATATCACGTTGTGTAATGGCATTAACTGCTTTTAAATAATTTGCTGATTTGAATTTATCAAACCAATAACTCAAATATTCCCACGATGGGCAACATTTGCTTTACTTACATTGCCATAAACACACAAATCTCAACTGGGGACGGCAATATGGGCAATGTGTCCCGTTTTATCCCAATCCAGACTCGAGGGATGAACAAAGATCCCTCTGCTTACGGCTTGTAATTACCGCCTGCTACCATGGAGCTCAAACCACACAGAGGACGTATGGAACAGATGGACAAAAAAATTATAATAAAACAAGCTAAGAGCTCATTTGGTAGCTCTGTAAAGTTGACATTTTTGTGTAGGAATGGCAAAAAGCAACATGAGTCAATTTCTGACACAATCAAACAACTAATTTACCTAATTTATTGTAAAATATCGAATAAAAGGGAAAAAAATTTGCAATGTACTTGGACAAAATTATGTATTCTTACCTGAAGCAAACAAACTTTACGTCACATCATGATGGCGGACGTGTGTTCACCGTTACTGCTGCCCCAATTTTCATATTTAATGAGGCAGAATGCAATTTTTGTTTATGCCAAGTAAATTTTTTTCTCTCTACTATATGTTACATTTTCAGTTTATTTAGTTTCGATATCACAAATAGCACTAAAATGTTTTCAATTCACGACACATGTAGTGAAGAAAATCCAACACCACTCCATTTTTGATGACATGTTGTGAAGAAGCGTTCAGTGTCTTTATAGAAACGTTCTTCAGACGTTGCCATATCATTTCCTTCTGTAGTTTTTGGTGCAGCGCCACCACAGGCAAGGAGAGGAACTGATTTCCCAAAGGTTTTGGTTTATTAGTGTAGTGTGAAAGAGAACAGCACCAGCTGAAAATGTAACAAATGTTGCAATATTTGTCCCCAATTGAACCGAGTCTATCAGACTATCAGATGTGGAAACTCGTTTCGTGAAAACTTTCACTTTCATTAAAGCCATGCGGAGAGAGAATAACAGACCGAGAGGCAGCGAGACAGACAACGAGAGAGAAGAGACGGAATCAAAGGCGAAACGTTTTGCGGACAGCAAAGTAAGGAAGACAGGAAAAGGGATGAAACTGTTTAACAAAACGTGGTTACCGCAGCTGCTGCGATTCAAACCAGTTGCCAAGTCGCCGGCCCTCACAGTGACACGACGCGGTGGGGGGGAAACGGTGGGAGAGAGGGAGCACAAAGAGGGGATAGAGGAGGATATTGAGAAAACTTAAAGGTCAAAAACACAATGCATTCCCATCAAGGAGGAGGGCGATGTCAAGTGCTCGCATCCACCAGCCAATCTAGCATGCTGAACGGAGCGGGCCACAAGCGTCGTTTTCAAGGGCAGGAGGCGTCTGCGAAAGCAAAACAAAACTCTTTAAAGAGCACGGCAGATTGTAGACGTCTGAGAGCCGCTGTGGATGAAACGAAGAGGAAGCAACAATGAAAGATCCAACTGCAGCCAAGTCAGCTGTGCAAAAATGTACAATCGTAAAAATGTGTATATTTACTATCACAGAAGAAAGTGACTGTGGTTTCCTTAGTTTCATTTTCTTAATCAAACACTTCTTAACCCGACACAACAGTAAATACATGTGCGATGAAAATACAGAGAGTCATGCAAATATAACACTTTATTTCATTTATCATAAGAGGACATATTTTTTTTTCCACTTTTATACTCTGAATACTCTTAATAAATACAGGTAGCCATTGCACAGTCCCAGACCGTTTACAGAAAAATCTCACTTCCACCCCCGGCCCGCCCCAACCCACCTCAACCCACCCCACTCTGCAGCTCAATACCCCCCACCCCTCCACCCGTCACCAAGGAAACATGTAGAGATAACAGGTTCAGTAGAAAAAAAAAAAACAATCCTACAGTTTGTACAAAATTCACAGATTTATTTTGTTTTCCTTCTGAGTGTAGGTCATACACTCCATCATAAGGAGGCAACCAGACAGCTGTAAAAAAAAAAAAAAAAAAAAAAACACACCAGAAAAAAAATCAGGTTTAGAGATGAAAATAAAAATTGGATTGTTTTAACACCGACTTGATAAATCTGAACATTTTGTATTTTAGATGCGCCTGTTAATCATTTTACCTTACACAGGAAATATGTAGTGGCATTTCCGTTGTCTGTATGAACGCCATCATGCAGTGGCAACGTCAGCCTCTGATCCGTCACTCCTCATCTCATAATAGTACAAGACGTCACAGCAAAATGTTGAAAGGCTACATTAGGCTTGGCATTAACTGCACTTTAAATGACACTTTAAAATAACAATTTACTGGGAATTTTATTTCAAATCCAATGGAAAAGGATTAGGACCACTGGGGGGGATAAAAAACAAATTCTGACTTTAATACTAGAATTCAGACACTTTCTTTCACAGAATTTAGATTTTAACCTGAGAAGAAAAATGTCAGAGTTCTGAGTTTAAAGTCAGATTTTGGCCCTAATCGTCTTCCATACTTGTGAGAATCAGAACAAATTTCTCTCCGATGTTTTCAAAGTTTCAATATTTACTTAGTTTTTGGGCAGGGAATACAAAAAAGGAAGGTAGGAGGACAGTTTTTAGCTGAGCACACTTCCCCGAAGACCAGCTTATGCTCAGCTTTAATCACAGTTTGAGTTTGGTAAAATAGCTGCGGCAGATGGAGCAGGACCGACAACAAACTCACAATTAAAAAGCCAAATATTGCACACTGCAACTTTTAGAAACGTTTTTGGAGGTGATCATATGTCAGAGGTTTATGTGCAAGCTTTATTTTCACAGTAAACTTTCATCTTGAATCCAGAATATGACAAAGCAGATCTTATTTTATATTAGCATTATTTTTTTTTCTCCTCAGTGGATTGAATCATCCATTAATAAAACACTCTGGGTTGAATTACTAATCACTAAAGACTTCTCTCTAACAGAAACCCTATTTAAAACATTGAACACTTCTTCTTTTTCCCCCTGCAGGCGGGATTGTTGGGTGTAAAAATAAACAGGATCTGGCCGCTGGGACCTCAGTCCGTAATCAAACTGCAGCTCTGGTGAGTTCACTGGTCTTGTAGTGTGGGTGGGTGTTGTACAACCACAGATTTGTAAAAAAAAAAAAAATTAAAAAAAATAATGGTCAAATCAATAAAAGGCAAGTGTTAACCAGCTAATTTTACGATGATTCATCTAAAACACAGCCCTGTGTTGGACATAGGAATATATGAATTATGTCATTTATAAAGGAGCGATGAGGAACGGTCCAGATTAGATCATGTAATATGAGTAATTAGCCTGTCTAAATTTATTTGTTGCACGTTTAAGCTATTGTAAAGACACAATAAAGACTATATACTAAAATTGTATAGCATATTTCTCATCTATAAGGTAATAATTCCAAATAATTTTTCTGGCCCGTTTAGTTCTGGTGGTCAGTATCAGTATGTTTCCGTCATTCAAAATTAAGTAAGTCAATATTATTATAAAGTGATTTTAACTTATTATGTTAGTAAATATGACTGTAAGCATGTTTAGCATTGGTATTATCGATATATAAAGATATGTAGAGTCCTCAAGTGTTAAATTGTATAGCAATTGCAAATCTAGACTTTTTTGTCAGAAGATAGAACAGTGCAATGCCTTTCTGTTATCTTCTGAAAGACTTGCTCTCTCTCACTTTGTCAGTCTGAACAACAGATTATCCCACACACGTATTTTAAATGGCGTCTTACATCTCTGTGCTTTCTCTACTTCATTTCAAAGACCTTACTGATACAGAAAGTAGCTAACTTTTATGCAGTAATAGCGTCCACACCAAAGAGTGTTGTTAGCATGACATGGTATTTCTTTTAACTGAACGTTCGCTGAAGAGAAAAAAAATAAGGTTAAATCATCTTTTTACTGTTCCAAAGCTAGCCTGGTAAACCAGCCCCTTGTTCTACTCTTCTCTTCACACAGATGGTCTGGACCTTTCACTATTGAGAGAGAATTGCTTGCTGAAAGCGTGGGCTTTAAGGTTTTAAATATTACCCAATTGCTAACTTTTAACTGTGACGTATGTAATGTGCTAGCTCGGTGAAGCTTTCCAGAAGTTACGTGCGCTGTAAACATTCCCACTAGAAGGAGAGCCACAACATCTTTGCGAGCAATAAAGTGTCTTAAACGTTCCTCTTTTTCTGATATTAATTGCTCATTATTTGGAAGCGTGGCCAACACGGACTAAACGGTTTCATTCACTTCCTTCACTGCCATTGCCAAACTACAACCTTAAGGAGACTACGGTTCTAAAACGGTCCAGAAAATTGACATCAGTCATGTACAACTCCTCTTTGCCATTAGAAATTCAACCGCAGAAATATACCTCAATGGAAGAAATCCCAGCCAGATCACTAAACAGAGATGAGAATCATTCAGGCGAGTAATTCCTTTACTCGCCTGAAAAGAAAAGACATGATACAACATGATCATGTTGTATCCTAACAAAGAATGCAAAGCAAGAAAAAAAAAGTGTGGCAGGGCTAAACGCTAATGCTCAAATAATTCCTGTAGCGTCTACACTCCATATAAAGTGCAGAACTTCACTTTGTTACCAATAACCTCACTGCTTTTAATCAAGCAATCCCTGTTACTCATATAAACTGCAGGTATATTTAACTTTTAGTTTAAGACTATTAAGTGAATTCTGGTAGCTAGGTGTGGCTTCTTTTGACAACGGCAGCCCTCTGCTGTGATGGTTCCTGTCCCACAGTGAGAGCAGATGCAGTCAAAAGGCAAAAGAGAACAAAATAGGGTTGGAAAGGAGTGAAGACTGCTGGAGCGTAGCAGCTTCAGAGAACAGCGTGTGAGAGTGTGCGTCAGAGCTGGCCGGCTAAAAGGGCCGAAATACCTCAGAATGAGTAGAAGGCAAGAGAATTTTTAACTAAGATGAAGGGTGGCAAGTGTATTAATTGGTTCATTCAGCAAACGATAATTGCAGAAAGACTATTGTCCGCCGCTAATTGAGATAGGTTTGATAGCTCAGCACCGTGAGAAGTGCGGTGGATTCTGACGTCCACCAATCTGCCACCTGGGGCTATCACCATGGCAACAGCTGGAGATCTGAGCTAAAGAAACTGATTAGGCCCGTATGGTTAAAGACAGACAGCAGTCTATGAAACAGGAACCTGTGACTGTATTATTTATATATAAAGTATTTTTCTGCAGAGATAAGAACATTTTGAAACATTATAAAACCAGTGATTATTGAAAGAGCCATGAGAGTCAGTTAATAGCTATTTAGTTTTTCTACATATCAGAAAATAACGCAAATATGGCACTTTCTTCTTCTGTGGTCCCTTCATTATGCGTCATACGGGCTTTGAAAGACGCGGCCTCTTCCGGGCATAACGCTTTGAAGGTTTAGTTGAATAAAAGCTCTCTGGTCATATTATGAGGCTGTATAAATTTTTTTTTTATTGATACTGAGAAGTGACTGAAGGAGTAAAGAAAGAAATTAACCCGGTAGAAATTATTATGTCCATAAAAATACTTATTTTGGTGCCTCTTTATGTTGTGTTTCCATGGTTACTTCTTGAAGCTCTTGTACATCTCCTAATGTGGTTTGTGGTAAAAATAGGTTTTCCCTTAATGCTTAATGAGTTAATCTGCTGTAGATTGAACTTATCGACAAGTGTGCATTTCCTTAAAAACCTGAGCTTTGTCTTTCATCAAGAGGGCCGAACGTCTATTCCATAACAAAAGGTTCAATTTTATTATTATTCTTAATAAAAAAAAATAGCTAAAGTTGAACAGTTTTTATTCCTTCCACTCTTCTGTCTTCACAACCTCATCTTTGTAGAAGTAGCATGTGAAACTTAAGGATCTTGTCATGTGTTTATAATTCAAAGCAGCAACATCATTACCATGTCAACAATAAAAGTCACTAATCACCAAAGGCAAAACCAAAAAAAATAAATAAATAAAAAATCAACAGCACCATAAAACACCTGGTGGTTTTAGAAAACGTTTAAGCATTCATTAAAAACAGCTCCACTATCATAAAAACGTATTATTTATGCAGCGCCGTGCATCATGTTTACAACCTCTGGGTTTGAGCTGTGAATTTCGGAGCCTGGTTCGTGTCTGGCGGACATAAGGGCGTGTATTTCACTTCCAGACTTCCTTCCTTTCTCTCTCTCCGCTCTAACAACCTCTGATGAAGGATCAGCCTGCAGTCCACCTAACATCTCCCTGCTGTTTTATCTGCTCTGGATCACTGGAGTCCTTCTGCCTCTGTTCATTTAGTCCAATGAGGGGAGGAGGGTCAGAAAGCTAGAGCCATGTCAGGATGGGGGAGAGGGTCATTGATTGGCTGAATATCTTTTCCACATCACTAAGAAAAAGGGGCTACATACACAAACGGTTACATTCCACTGTATCGGTTTCCATTGACCATATAATTGCGCAAATTGGAATTACAAAAATAAATTAGCTTAATGGGAAGCACGGCAATTTAGAAAAAAAAACTCATGTTTTTGCGCCAGGATGAGATGATTTTTTTTTACTGTATCGAAATTACTGTAATTAGTGTTTTTGCAAAACTGCAATGGAAACACTTTTTTTTCCCGCATCACACGAGTCCCGTGACTAACAACCGGATGTTACTACAGGCGGAAAAGACGAAGAAGACGACGACAGGAAGTGGTAGGAGGACGACGCCGTGGCGCGAACAGACTCACTAACGGGATTTTAATTGCGTTTCTTCTTTAACGGAAGCGCTGTAATTGCAAAATTGTGTTTCTTCGACGTACGTGGAATACTGACAAAGTTTTGCGAATGAGTGAATACACTTTACTAATCCACAGGGGGAAAATGAACGTGTCAGTACGGCCCGCCCAATGAACACGAACAAACAACACAGGATGTGGGTAGACAGGTGCCTCAGGCTGCAGCCCTGGGAGGCGCTGCCGTTTCTTTAGATGAGAATATCAACAATATCTACATTAATAATGGAAACACAGCTTGTGAAGAGCTCAAACACACACAGCAGAAATAAACAACATGCTAACGTTACACAGTAAATAATAATAATAAAAGTACTTCTATTTCTACACATGCATAAAGAAGCACCTGATGGTTGCTATGACTGCACAGCACAGCATCTGTGCATCGTGAGTCCTCATGTTTGCGTCGTTGCAAGTATGAAGCGTTGTGTTATGGCAGAGCCAGGAATCAGGCTTGTGGAGGTGTGGGCAGTCAAGGGTAAAGAAACGCAGGGGTGGAGGCAGATTGATCCAGTGAAAGAGATAAACAGAGGGAGATAGGACAGGCTTTTAAAAAAAAGAGGTGGAGGTCAACACTCGCCCAGGCGGCGCTCAGAATCATTTCGGGGGGAAAGTCTCATTCCATCTGTGTCCAAGTAACTCTCCGGTTCTCTCCGTCTGCCTTCACACCACCAACCTCCCTGCATGCAAATGCTGCTATTCTGCCTGGAGCTCAGCAAGCAGCTGCCGTCATGTGTCATAATGCAAAACCGGCTTGTTGGAATTATTAAGGGTTTGCTCACTTGTCCTACCATCTCTTTCACTCCCTCTTTTTTTTCTTTGCTGATTTGTCCCCTTTCTGTGTTGCCGAATGGATTTGTTTGAGAAATCGCTGGCAGGTCTTAAATTCTGCCGTCACTTGTCAACAGGAATGTACAAATTCACCTGCCAGTCATGGGTGGCAGGTGAATTTGTATGACTTCCATCTGTTCCACTTAAGTTTTCATGAATCTCTTCTAAACCCTATAAGCTTTTGCAAATACTCTAAATCTAGTTGACGATGTGACATTTAAAGTCACAGCTGATTCTCTGAAACAAAGTCTTTCTTGAACAGAAGATTTTTGCATATACAGCTGCGGTTCCCAAACTTTTCCATGCCATGGGACCTTAACCCTTCTAAAAATGAATGTGTCCGTGACGACACAGCCAAATTTGCAGCTATCAGAAAGATTCCAACGGTTTTTGGCCAAAATCAAGTTATCGAGTTACTGTGATAATTTCACATCCTCCATAGCAGGGAGTGAAATTAATCTTAAGGGCACAACGGTAAATTGCAAAACTAACTGCTAGATGTTGAAAGTTTCAGTCAATATGGACAAATGGGCAAATATATTTATTCACAAGATATTTAAAGAACTTCACACAATTAAAATAAGCAAAAATACGCAGGAAGAAATTTGAAACTAGGGCTCAGAGGGTTAAACAGCATTGGTTTATGGCCCCTTTGCGAAAATCCACAGACAATGCTACAAAATACGTAAAGAAACATAAACTTTCAGATTGTTTTTTTCTTACTTTTGTTCACTATTCTATAATTATTACTTTCTTTTATCATAAATATTGCTTCATGCATTCCAGTTTTTGTTTCCCAGTAGAGTTCAATGCAGCAGTGTCAGATGAACTTCTGGATGTTTCCTTTTGTGTTTTTCTTGTTAGAAATGTGTCCATTTCGCGCTAGCTATGGTAGCTATGCTAGCTATGGTAGCTATGCTAGCTGTGGTAGCAAATCAGCCTGATAAATTTGACTGGAAGCCAATCAAAAACATGAGTGTGGCAAATGACATTTCAATAAATCATTTTAACTTGTGTTTTGTAACAGTGATTGAAAAACAGATCACATTTCATGATAAAAAAAAAAAACAATGAAAATTCATGACTAAAAAAATGTGTCAACATTTTTATTTTTTGCTTGTTTTTTTCTCATCTTTTATCTCCTGCTAGCTTTGCCGTAGACTCTTCCACCGTTACATTTCCTCATGCGCAGCAGGAAGTCTTTGGGGGTTAACTTCCTCCCTCTATGCTAAGGCTCAAAGGTCTTTGAACTGTTATTTATGGACAACGTGTAACCTGATCTGAAAACTAAAGAAGCTTCCGATTATTATTTTTGTACCATACAGCTATAATTCATGATGAAGGATGGCATTAAGAGTTTTTGATGATTCTTATAGACAAAATTGCTTGTACGATGCTTTAATTTAATCCTGTTTCAATATACGATATCGGATTGTTCAATCAAGCTTTTTCACACAATATTCGACATCCTAAGGAAACATACGCATCCTGATGTTTATTTAATGAAGTGACTTCTTCTTTGAAGAGAGTGTCACAGAAACACGAGGGCTGTCTCATCAGACTGAACAATTGAACCAAGCTTGCTTGTCAAAGATGCGTTACGACCAAGGCATCGCAGCCTGGAAGAAACGACTTTTAATAAGCTGTCCACGTTACCCCTCAACCGCTACGATAATGATGTTTACACTTCCAGCAGGTTTCCTTTTTAAGGCGTCGCCTCTCCTTTCAAACTGAGTAGTTTTCTTGGCCTTGCTTAGATTAACTGGCAGGCGGAAAATAGTTTTAATGAAGCGTTTTTCCTTGTGTGTTTTTGTTTATACCTACATCAGTTTCAGGCCCACAGAGCATTCGTGGGCTCTGTGGGCCACAAATGCATAATACCATCACTAGTATGATGGTATGTTTTCATTGAAATGCTGAAAATTGTCATTCATTTATTTTAATGCAACTGGTTTTTTTTTTTCGGACTACACTTTGACTTCATTATGGTACTAAACCCTGTTAGGACCAACACACTGCTCATATAAGAGATATAATACCATTGTATCAAAGCAAAGTCAACTATAGACAACCTCTTCGTATAATATGAGAAGAATAAAGTAACTTTGTTTAAATCATTTGCATGTATAAATGGCTATCGATGGAATAAGCCCAATCAGAAGCAGTTTTTCATTACAAACGTGCACAAATCTTTGTCTGTATTCTCCTAACGTCAAAAATACCACAATTTCGCAATTGCTGTGCTTCCATCAAGTAAGAAATGAAATTAAATTCACACATGAGTCAGCTTGTTTGAGAGGTAAACTATTTAAAAACATGTCAGTGACGGATGTAAACAGTTGCATGACATACATTCATAATTCAGACCTGGTGCCAGCGCTCATCGTCTTTCAGCCAATCAGAGGAGAAATCGGCATCTTATTCAGGCGCTTTAGCGACAAGCCTCGCCTGCACAGTTTTCTGTGCTGAAATTTTCTTACTTTTTCAGATGATGCGCCTGTAGCTTAATACACATTTTGAGCGTTTGAAAGTGTGCATGCGTGGCTGCATAACTTCAGTAAATACATCCTGAAACTTCTCTACAACTGAGGCAGGAGGCAATTAATGAGAGCCAGCGTTCCTATCAGCAGCCTTGACTGTTCCGCCCGTCGCCCACAGCAACCAGTCTAGCAGTCAGTAATCGATTCCCGGGCTTGACATCTCAGCGAGGCACAGGCCTACAGAATGGTAAGGTATGGGGAAGGATTATAATTAAAAGTATGCTTTGAATTACAGGAGGAAAGGAAGGGTTAGACCTCCTCTAATTAGGGGTAGGACACTCCTGAAACAACTAAAACCAACAGGTTGGGGAGGAATAAAATATTCAATAAATTGACTGCAAAGATCACTGTGTAGTTCATAAACCACTGAATCTGCTGTAGTACGTCTGTGATGGTACATATATTCACACTGAAAATTCCAGTCAAAGTGAGGGCAGCCGATGTGGCACACCCAATATGTTACCATGCTTATGGCAAGCTTGCACTGTTTAGTTTAAATGTGATTATTTTCTTTGACATGTTTATTAACCAGATCCTCCTGTATGTTAAGGGTGAAGACATGAAAGCTGTGTTTAGTCCAGGTTAATCAAACTCTAGTTTGCCCTGAAAGTCCAGTTCTTCTGGGATGTGTGAATCCTTCTTAAAATTTCATTTTTTAAAATTTTTTTAATGGATTTTATGTTATATTCTTATTTCCTGAGACGCTGAATTTTGGGTTTTCATTAGGTGGAATCGATCATCAAAATTACACGGCTTGATATAGTTCAACAAATCTCAGAGTTTCACTTTATGAAATGGACAGACAATATTTAACTTTTTCAGAATATTCAAAGTTTTTATGAAATTCCTTAGAAACTATAACAATAAATCAACTCTCAGGTGACAGTAAAATGGAATCCAACAGAATTAAAACACGTCTTGAAACACATTTCCCAGCTGAAATCCTAAACATCTCTATCTGAATCCATAACACACACATAAACACACCCACACACACACACACAACACCTGGAACGATACAGAATCCATGTTTTACAAACAACACACTTTCTCTCATGTTGATCGTCCGTTATTAGACGTATAGTTATGATGTAGTTCATTGATGTTACCTATTGGAAAAACATATTTTCTCTAACTCTCTAAAAACTCTGCAGCCTTTCACATTCCAGCTCTGTATTTAGATGAAGTGTATTAAATTTACAGGCTTCGTTTTCCCCAGGGAGTCGCTGGAAGACGTGGAAGCATTTCCCTCAGATCATGTTCTGGAGTTAGTAATTGCCAAGGCAATTGTTAGTTAAGTGAGAAGATGGAGGATGGCTGCATGCAGCTGCTGGTTTCTAGTAATAGTTTAATGTGGTTTATGCTTCACTCTACAGGGACCGAATTATTTGTCTAATAGACGATTTAGGTGATTCTCTTCGATTTACATCTCATATATTTGAGCATGTGTCAAAATAACTTTATCTTGGTCTTTTTTATTTATTTATTGTTTTTAAATGGGCGATATGCTGCAGGGCAATATTCGGTCATGGGGCGGCGACACTTGGAAGAAAAAACTGCCAGGTGTGCCATAAGCCGCTTATTACTGCTCATTTGCCTGTTTTTTTGGGGGTTTTTTTCAAAGGGGATTTGGAAGCACCAACGTGTGGCGCACAATGCAGGCAATACACAAAAATCTGGCTGTGTATCACATCTGGCTAACGACACTAAAGATGCTTTCTAACTCCCAGCTTTTCATTTGGAGCAGTGCAAAACATTTTCTTTTCGCCATCTTTTAAGACGAGCGGATGGCATTTAATCATCTCCAGTGAAAACTCAATTTAACCTATATGGTGTAGAAATTCATTAGAAATCTGTTTGAGTTTTAATATTTCTTTTGGCATTAGTATCTCTTTACATTGAGAGAGGATTAAAGCCTGGGGGCCAAACGAAGGAGTTTACCAAAAGTAACGCCCCATGCAGTAGAAACCACTGATGAATCAAACGACACAGAAAGACGGAGAGCGCAAAAATGTAACGCAAAATGCTTCACTAAACTCTCTCTATTTTTGGCTAATCTTCTATTTTAGTAATTTTAAAATTTTGAGACATACTATTAAGTTGGAATATTATCTTGGCATGTCTTTGGAACACCTTCTATAATTAGGAATAATATTTACAATCAAGAAATGAATCTTTGCAATGGCCTACGGAGGGTGTAAGGTACCAGATGAGGTGGGATGATCATCATATACATCAACATGCAACTTAAAATGAGTTCTTGGCTTTTTTTTTTTTTCTGCTGTGGTTCGATACAAGCCTGGTTCATCTCTTGAATTATGCACCCTTGTTAATAATTTAAACGTTACAGACATGTGGTTAACATAAATAGATTTAAAAGTAAGACAGACCTGAATAAAAAATGAATGGGAATGTAAGCGATGATTAAACGAAAAGCTGAGAATGCCTGACAAAGTATTTCTGGACACAATATTGAGACGAGGCCTGTCTCATTTCAACAGACTGAAGGGATTTGACACTGAGACTCTTTGCCTCTGAAATGCCAGACGAGCTTAAATTTTCAACAGTGTATTTGTGTTATTTTTGGGCTCTCATATTTGTTTTTGTATCGCCTCAAGAATTTACTGTACATTTTCTTTGTTCTCTGCTCAAAGACGCTAGTCGGGTAAAATCCAGCCACTTGCTCCACGTTCCGCCTCGCACAGAAGGTCTGGACTCTCGACTATTGAGAAACGATTCATTCATGGAGGCGTGCAATCTGAAGTTTTAAATTTTACTCAACCACTAACGTTTGTCCGTGATGTATGTAATGCGCATGTTCATCTTAATGGCCTTCTGGGTAAATACAGTCAAAACAAACGCATGTCTGCCGCAAGCAAGAGAAATGGTTTGCTGTCTTTTCACAAAAATCAAGAGAAATCCTACTACTGTTAAAATCGGACGCCACTCCATTGTTGTTTGCATTTTGTGAAGAAGGAAGTTAGCGCTCTGTGTCTTCTTCACATGCTTTTGTGACGCTTCCTTGAGAGGTTCTGAGTGCGGCGCCACCAAGGGCGAGGGGTGGTTAGGGTTTTCAAAGGATTTAGTTCAATAAAAGCCTGGTAACAATCAGCGCCTTGTTGAGAGACAATTGCTTCCAGCAGGTGTGGACTCTGTTGGGATTTTCAATTTTACCCAATTGTTAACATTTGCCTGTGCTACATGTAATGAAGCTTACTGGAAATGACCAGGCGCTGTAAACAACCTCTTAGAGGAGAGAAATGCTGAGCCAAACCAGACGATCAGTATTTAGAAACGTGGCCAACATGGACTGAGAGGCTTTGTTCACTTCCTCCACTGCCGTTGCTAAAACTGTCAACAGACTGCAATTCTGAAGCAACACAGAAAATTGACGTTAGCATTTTTGAACTTCTTCTGTTTCCTGATTGGCCTGGTTGAGATTCTGCCTGGAGAAATCCAGGTCAATGGGAGAAATTGACCTGGAAAATGCTCCGTCATGTCCAGATGGATCACTGAAGAGAGAGTTGAGTCAAGTGTAATAGTGTAGGAAGACAAAGGCCAGGCTATATGAGAACCAGTGGTTTGGCTTTGAGAGTGCTAACAAGGCTTATTGTCATGATGCTAATCTGGTGTAGCATTCTGGTCTCAACCAGCAAAACGAAGAAGCAACAGTGACATTTTGTGGATAATAATGTTAGAATTAGAATTGTCATGTATTTATTCCATTAAACACATTTCAGTGTTTTTGCGTGAGCCATTAGCTTTTGGGCAATTGTTTGCATTCACACTGAAAACTTGCGAACAATACGTATGACAAACCTGTTCCCGCGTTTCAGAGCAAGCGAGTGTCGCTGTGTGTGAGTGACGGCAAGCAAATGAATGAGTGCAGCCTCACTGGAGAGCCCTGGAGACAGAAAGGCAGATTAATTAAAAATGCTTCAGATACCCTCTCTGTGCTGCCGACCCTCCAGCCTCGGAACGGAGCCTCATGACAAAATCCCTCAGTAATATTCACTCAGACACACACATGCTCACGTCATCATGTTCTTACTCAGTAAAACGCTCAGAGTGTATTCATGCATTATAAGCATGTAGAGGGGGTGCACACACACACACACGCACACACATAACCCAGAAGGAGAGAGAACATATGGAAAAAATTAAGGCAGAGTCCAGACTTTTAAACACCTTGATTCAGCTGCTTTGCAAATGAAGTACCTCGAAAATATCACTCCTCGTTTTTTTAAAGCTTGTTTGGCGCCTCCACCCAATAAATGCTGAGAATTTTTTATTATTTTTTTGTGGGTTGATCTTTTTTGATGTGAGCATAACACATGCCTGGTTCTGATTTCTGTGTGTCGGTTTGAATCGTTTCAGAGACGCTGCGGCAAGAAATTACTAGTCTACGCTAACACTAAATGTTATGTAGCACAGGCTTCAAATAACATGTTTTTTTTTCTTGATCTCTTCATTTTGAATATCACTGAGCCTGATTTAAAAAAATATATATATCTAAAATAGGTTATGTAAAGAGATTTATTCAGAAAAAGATTCTAATTTTACCCTTTCCTACTTATTTGTCAGGAATGATGATAACAAAAAGGAAAAGTCCTGTAACTGAATTCAGGATTTAGGAAAATGGCTGTTTTAATTTTACAATATAAGTCTAAACAATATTGTTTACAGTTGACATTGGATGTTACATATTGCACGATCATGTCCAGCCCATTATTAGATTTAATCAGTCTCTCTGCTCCTGATGTTTCATGGCCTGTTGCACACGGGAGGAGAGGCTGTTTCTGGAGAGCGGAGTTGTTTCCTGCAGAGCGGAGTAGCTACAAAGTCGATTTGTCTAAACCTTTTGGATATGGGGACATTTCAGCCAGAAATCAGGAATGATCACATTTAAGCACCAGCTGTAGTGGAGCACTTGTGTTTTAAAGTGATATTGTCATTTAAAATCTCAGAACATTTCTGTTTGTTTTTTTTTACTGTATTTTGATGAACAGTGTTACATATTTTGTGCCCAAAACCACCCAAAATGAAGAAAACAAACAAACAAAATAGAATAAAGGTGGAACTAGCCACAGATCAGAGGTAAAACTTGACCAGATCTTCACCAGTTTCTGCTAAATGAGGCCCTCAGAGTTCAAACCCCACCTGGCCTGATTTTAAGACATGGAGCCAGTCTCGGTTTACTGCAACACACTTGTAACATACTTGGGGTGGGGAAAAAAAAGCCTTCAAGTGTGTGAGGAGAAAAAAAACCAATGCATATTTAAGAAAAAAGATAGTCGAGAAACACACAAAAACTAGTTTTTTTTTTAAAGGTTTGAAGGCGTCTTCACTTTAAGTAAAGGGGCATAAACCCTTTGTGGCAGTACAGTCTTCAGCACTCTTTCCCCTGAAGCAGCACTGAGAGAGAAAAACACTTTGAGAGGCTTTGGTTGAAGCAGCTTCAGTGACAGACAGACAGTTCAGATATTCTGCTCAGCTGAGCTTGGATGTGGCTTTACCTTTAAAACAGACGCCAAACAAATCTGCTACATCTCAAAAGTACAAGCTGCCCAAAAACTAAATTTAA
Source organism: Brachyrhaphis roseni (assembly GCA_903066815.1). Lineage (NCBI taxonomy): Eukaryota > Metazoa > Chordata > Actinopteri > Cyprinodontiformes > Poeciliidae > Brachyrhaphis > Brachyrhaphis roseni. The sequence continues at coordinate 24,554 of CAEFZY010071729.1, forward strand.
TCAGTGAAGTCGCTGTAAATTGCACTTTCAATTAACCCGCAGATCTAATTGGGCGAGGTAATTTTGATTTATATTTGAACGCGAGTCTGGAGCGACAGAGCAGAGGGAGGAGAAGAACTGCAGATGTCACATTTTCAAATCATTTCTTCCGTTGTAACAGCGCATGACAAAATGACCAAGCTTTTGTTGGAAAAAAATAATAAACAGACTCAGGAGAATTAGTTAATAACATTGAAACAAAAAAATTTGACACTTAGCTTGTAAAAAAAAAAAGTAATTGTTTCTACGGCTGTTTGGTTGCATTGCACCTTCACATTAACCTTGCCGTTTTTTTTGGCACTTTTAAGACTATTTGTGTCTGTAAACGTTGATTTAAATATTCAGTTCATATCATGTGTAGGCATTTGCTTGTTCATGTCTGTGTACAAAAAAGTGTGTGTGTGTGTGTTATTTGAAAATGTACATGTTGTGTGTGTTAATACATTTCATGTCCATAAAGTGTGTATCTAAGCTATTCAAACACGTACAGTATATTCATTGATTCTCTACATTAGGATGTGTGTGTGTGTGTGTAGGTTTGTGTTGGTCACAGTTGCCCACCGGTAGAAACTCCTCTGCATTGTGTTTGTGTTACCTTCGCTCTCGCTTGTTTCTCGTTAGGCCGACGTGCGAGTCACAAAGGTCAGGCCAAGCAACAAATTAATCAACAAACGTATGACCCGGCCTCAACAGCAGACAGATCACTGTACACTGTGTGCGTTAAAATCACAGTCCTGCTTCCTCTTCAGAGCAAATGAATGGACCCAGAGTCTCCAGTCAGAGTTAAGGGTCAAAACTGGGTAGCTTTCAGTTAGACCTAAATGGCATCTCTTCGAATGAATGCTTCATTTTCACAGTGATTACGTCAAAGCAAGCATCATTGTGGAGCTCGCTTTTCTCTAGGGTTGTGCATTACGTAACACATGCCGCTTGATGGCAATGAGTATGGTACAAAATAGTGAAGAAATTTAAAATCCTTCAAATATCAAAATTTTACAAAAAATGCTGCTCTTTACACACTACGTCCCCTAACTTATGAGTTTGTTGGGATTTTTTGATCTACATTTCTGGAAAAAAAAAAAAAAAACTCACCATGTTGTTTATTTATATAAGTCACAGTTTCAAACTGAATATTTAGCTTGCAGCTTATTAGCTAAACATTTAGTTAGCAAGGCAAACATTTAGTTTGAAAAATATTTAGCTTCAAAATAACTATATAGCTTGCTAACTAAATATTTAGCTCAACAAGTATTTAGCTTGTTAATTATTCACTTTGCTAAAAACGATTTAGCTTGAAGCCAAATAATTAGCCTGATAACTAAGTATTTAGCATGAAGCTGAATAGTTAGCTTGCTAACTAAATATTTCAGCTAAATATTTAGTTGCTCTGCGATATCAGTTCCTAGGTGGCCTTATGATTACATAAAAACAAAGAATATTAAGCAAGGCTTAAAATATAGATACAAAAGTGTATTTACCATTAGAAATACATTTAGTTAGAAAAAAAACATGAATTACCTTTGTTCTTTGTACTGATTTTGATCCTTGATGTAACAATATTTGACAACGGATTCAGAGGGGGACATGTTAAGAGGTTTAGCTCTTTAGCTGGAAGCAGGACTGTTCAACCATTTTCAACTTTATCACATGATCTCCAGACTGCATCGAGCTGCGTTCTCTGAGATGTCTTGATTGTAAAAAAAAAATTGAATTATATTGTTATTATTTTACATGTTCACAACATAAATATAATATTTTGTCCAGTAAAATGCACAGAAGACAAACATTGTTATGGTATGGTCAAATGTGGAAAAACCCTTAGCAAAAAAATTTAACAGCAAAACTTCTGCCAAACTTTATCTACTGATATTTACCACCAGTTAAAAGTAGCGTGTTCTCTGCAGCAAAGGTTCTTGTGGTCCATTACTTTATTAAAGTTAAACACAGAAGTGGCCTAGGGCAATGGGGAGAGGAGCCTCTTGGTATTAACCAGTAAATGTGAGAGTTTTTTAATGTTTACAACATTGGACTCCATGATTTCCACTGCAAAAATGTAAAGCATTGACTCAGAGATTCAATCAGAAAAGGCAGAAGAGACCTTGCAGCCATCCCCAGTAGGGCTTTGCAAGTTTTCAGGTTCTTTGATAGAGCTCCACATCAAGGGCAAGGACAACTCTAAAAGGAGGTGTTCCGACAATTTTCTGATTATTGATTTGTTATGTTTGAAGAAACCTGAACCTAAAAACGATTACAAAACTTAAGAAGAGCAAAAACCCAAACCGTGCAGCGACGAATCCTCAAGGCAGCTAGTAAAACAGTTTAACTGAAAGGATTTGTTTGAGATTGGTAGAAGCTATATATTCGATTATCCAAAACACCAGAACTGTTTCTATTAAAATGCCTTTTGATCACAGTGACAATAATGTTAATATCGATTGAAAATTTCATCCAAGACAATTGTCTAAACGGTCCTCCGAAATCAAACACCCGATCTGATCATTTGTCAACGTACCGTTCGGTTTCACAGCTGTGTGCGGAGAGGATTTGACTAATTCCCCAAGAGACCACCGCAAGCCAAACGGTTTCAGCTGCTTCCTCTCCATGTTTACCTCTGGAGCCCCGACACGGACAGTAAATCCTTTAGATTGATTCATCACTGTGGTTAACTGAAGAGAGAAATTACACATTGGTAATCTGACTGGTACAACAGCTAACAAACTTGTCAGTTTGGTCTTCTGGGTTCTGGTCTTTTGGGGTTGAAGGCAAATGCCCTTTGTTCTCAGAAAGTGGCATAAAAAGAAAACTTTGATATCCTGAAATATACTGAAGGGAACACAGGAGCATGGCTTGATCACCACAGGTAGACCGTCAAATTAAATTGCTTACTATTCCTTAAGAGGGCCTTTGAACAAAACCAGGCTGCATATCATTTCTTTCAAGAATAATCTAAAAACAACTAAGTCCTTAAAAAAAGGGCAAAGTTTATACAACCTTTAATGGATAGCGGAGCAGTTCTTAGCAACTGATTGAATTCACTGAACTGTTGAGTAACTCGGATAATGTTATGTTCCATCTAACAAAAACTCTTTAAGTGAATATGCAGGTAAATCCAGCTCAATTCTCCCCAGTCTTTCAATTGCAGTCATTATTTTAAAAAGGTTCCTACACTGGATAATCTAAGACTAACTGATTGGTCACCCCTTGCACCTAATATAGAGAAAGCTCCCAGCAGAAAGTGAAGATAAGGCAAAACGAGTACATTTCGCTCTCTCAAAAAAGAAAATGGAGACTGAGACTTTGAGCTCAAGGGAATTTGCTATCTGCATTGAATGTTGTTTTTACTCTCATATTAAGTGGTATTGATCTGATGCTACAGTGATGATGAGGCTGTGATATTTTCTTTGTGAATGCTACCAGCTCTGTTGGGTTGAAACACAACGGAGGTTTACAGAGCAAAGAAACACTTGAAAAACAAGCAATACAAGACCACAACTCATAATTTCTTAGAGTTAGAAATGGCGAGTCTTGCAGGTTTTGGAAGAACTATTCTGCTTAAAAAGAGAAGAAAAATAAAGCGTATTGAACAATTGCTTTACACATGATTATTTTTCTTTCATGCAACAAATATAATCCTATATCTGCCAGCCGTCTGAATAACAGCAAACAAACAGAAAAACAATGTTTTTCATTAGATTTAACCAAGAAGTGAATCTTATAATCTACCTTAATATTTTTTTTCTTGGTCAAACTCTTAACATTGACCAGACAAATAATTTCAATGACTTTCATAAAAAGCTCTTTGAGTTAATTTGGTACAAATGTAATCAGTGGACATTCTGTACTGACATGATACTCAACAATTCTGAGAAAAAAGAAAAACTAAGATAAAAACAAATATCCAGGAGAAATAGACACTAATAGTCTCCTTGGTAGTTGGCAAGCCTTGCTCCGTTTTCCCTCAACCAGCTATAATAGCATCACAGCACATTAAATAATAAAAACAAAAACACACACACACACAAGAAGATAGGCAAGTGTAATTAAAACCCTTTAAATCTCACCTCCTAAGGGCACTTTGGTCCATAGCAAGCTACCAGTTGTTGTTTTACCAGAACAGAGCACTGTCAAGCACAGAGATGTCACTTTTATCGAGACAGAGGCAAAATAAAAATACCATGTGGATCTTCAGTCCTTTATCCAGCATCCACTGTGCATTGGAGAGAGCATTATGATGGAGTACAGCCACAGCTAGAAAACCGCTGAACCTTGCCTCTCCTCTTTAGCACTGGGCTGTTCACAGGAAACCTCCACCCTGCTCTGAGTCTGCTTCTGCTCCGAAATGTGATTACTTGATTCTTTACTACATGAGCTTGCACCTGCACTTCCAGCCCACCCTCAAGTAATTTTGGCATGACTCAGCCTATTGAAATGTAAATGCTCCAACTCCAAAGTAGTGCCTGTAAATAGGCCAAAAATGCTTGGAAGTTTTCACAAGATTTGCTTCACGACATCTAGATATGCCAAATGAGCAAAACTCTTACTCATTCACAAGTACACTCACAGACCTTCCCAGCTACTGTAGGTTGTTATCTAATCTGTCTATCACAAAACCTTTTGCTCTTATACAGAAACCTGAGATAAAGAATGACTCAGCCCCTACTTCCCTCTTCAACTAAAATGGGATTTCTCACATTAAAACCCACAACCTGTATGTACACACACCACTGAATATGCGTAGTTGGGTGTTTTACATCAATAAGCATGCTCAACAAACACTGTCCCTGACCTTCTGTTACACTGGCTAATTGCCAGGGAAAACAATAAGCCAGATTAGTATCGCTTAATGTCTTCCCCAAAGACAGGTATTCTAATACAAAAAATAATAAATCTTCAATTTAGTTTCTCATTACTGCTCTAAATTATGCTTTTATAGAAACCCAGGTGGAAGCAGTGCCGTGGAATTAATGTCCTTTGAATGGTTGTTTGATAGAAATAGAAAAAAAAGATGGATAGAGCTTAAGTTATAAATGCTGCTGTTTCTACTGAGATAGTTGAGCTACAGTGATGAGGTGTACCAGTAATGAGGTAGAAGACGCTTGTCACCAAGTTAACTTTGCTCATCAGAATGTACTTAGCATTTCTGCAAAGCCTGCAAGGACCAAAGTGCCCAGTATGAGGCTGTCAGGTGAACAGACCACTCAGGGTTGTGGTGACAAATGTCATCCTCTGGAACCATTTAAAATGTCAATGAACTGTCACCAAATACATGTTCCAAACTCATCTTGAGATTAGTCAACGCTGGATCTGCCAGATGAATGACCCAAGTCACTCTGCAGGAAGATTCTCATCCTACCTCTGTATTAGTCTGCTGTTAGTGTTCAGCTTAAAATCTCCCACGTAGCATTTGATTCTTCCTCCTCCACCCCCCGAACTCACAGCTTTTGCTGGGCAGAAACGCCCTTCCAATAATCCAAAATATCATGAAGATCCTCATCCTTGGCAAACTGCACCTTCTTACGCAATGCGTGGCCCGCGGCTATGTAGGAGGCTTCCTCGCGTGGGTTTTTCTTGTACGGTCGAAATCTCTCCCAGATGCGTAGCGTGCTCTCTGATGAGTACTCTGGACTGGAGGAGTACCCGGAATTGTAGTTATGGTGACGAGAAGGAGAGAGCTGGGAGTAGGTGGCTGTGGCCTCCCTTTTGGTGCGTCCCAGTGGCTTGAGGAATGAAGCTTTTTGGGCTGGTAAGGGAGATTCGTTGTCATCCTCGTAGTAGAGCGCAGGAAAGGAGTGTCGGTGCTCTGAGCTGTGGTAGTCTGGCTGAACCTCTAAGTGATGCTGCTGCTGTCCAGGCCCAACAACCCCACATCCACTTCCATTCCCATTATTACATCCCATTCCGCCTCCATTTAAACTCACCCCACCACCATTTAGGTTTCCCTTGCCATTTCCACCACAACCTCCTACACCACCATGTCCCCCGCTTCCACCCATCCCACCACAAACGGCAGGACTCCCCTTCTCTGTTGGATACTTGGGTGGATCACTCCTCTGCTCCGGTATATCCACACTGTACAGCCTTGTGTTCTTGACGGATACTGCAGCAGGAGTACCACAACGATTCTTGACTGCAGCAGTGTCGGCACTCTGCTGCCTCTGAAGGGGCCGTACCGCATTAGCTGGGGGTGGGTCACGGTAGGGTGGGGAAAGGAATCCACCTCCACTGATGCCAGGTCGCTCCGACAGGGGCATGACCAGGGGCACCGGGGCCATAGAAGGGGGATGAGGCTGCTGATGTAGCTGTGGGTGAGACTGAGGATGGGACTGAGGTTGCGGCTGAGGATGAGGCTGAGGGTGTGGCTGAGACTTTGGATGCACCTTCGGAGAGGAGGCCATGATCTGATCTCCAGAGGAGGCAGTGGAGAGTGGCAGGAGGTTGCGGGAAAGAGGTGCCATGCAAGGTGGCTGGGAGGGGGACAGAGAATTACCGTTGTCAGCTGTCGACACAATATTGGCAGAGGCGTCCAGCTTGAGGGCGTCGATGCAATTGTTAATGATCTGGTTCACTTTGTCCACCTCCTTAGCAATGGTGGAAATCTCCGATGCAGAGCCACGACCGTCATCATCCGAGTCTTCCCCAGCCTCTGTCCCATTTTCAGCCACACTGCGCATATCAACAACTACTTCACCTCCTACTCCTCCAGCCACCAGTACTCCGTCTCTGCTCTCCCCGACCATTCCCGTTGTCCTTACATCCATGTAATTGCTCTTGCTGCCCATTGCCTCGGAGAAGGCAGAGGCCATTTTTTCTACCTGGGGCAAGGTGGAGAGGCGGGAAGAGCTTGTGTTTGCTGATCCATGGAGCATCCCGGTGCTAGAAGAGGCAGATGGTGGAAGCTTGCCTCCCGCTCCTCCTGAATGGTGGTGATGAGTCTGCTCCTGAAGACGTTGAATGGCACCTGGGTCATTGGCCACTGCTGCAGCTGCCTCTGGACCATATCTAAGGAAGCAAACATTGACATTAAAAAAAGGCATTATTTGTAATAAAATAGAATGACAGAAACTTTGTCTCACTTTTGATTCAAGCAGGGAGAAATCACATGCAGTAGTATGATATAAAATCTTAAAGATAATGGAGTAAAACTTCTTCTAAAGACACCCATTACTTCAATCACAAAAACTGCTACGATATCTAAGAAAAGAAAAAAAGCAATGCACCCTCCAGAGATTAAAATCAACCATGTATTTAAACAATCCTCCCACCTCATCTCCAGAATTGTTTTCTTTACACTTATAGCCTTCTCCTTCTCTTCTTGGATGCGTCGCCGCCTGAGGCAGTAGTAGACAAATCCGAGCACAATCACCATACCAAACAGACATCCCAAGATTGTCATAATGTAGTGGGTAGTTGTGGATGGATTAGAACGGAGGTCCTCCGGGCCCATAGCCCGCGTTGTGAAAGACAGGCAAGTATGGTTGTATCGTTGAGTTTTACTTCCGGAAGCCACACAATAGGTGTAGTTGGTGTGTGGTTTCAGCTTTTCTATGAGAATCTTCTCCTTCTTCTTTGTAAGGGACATAATTTCTGTTGCAAAAGTATCATTATACTGGGAGAGGATGTACATCTTAGTGTACGGTTTTGGAATCTGCACAAGGAGAGACGCCGTGTAGAGGGAGACCGACTCAAGCTTAATGGAAATCTGAGGAACATAGTTGGGATCGGCAGTAGCTGTGGTTGGCTGAGGGTACAGACCTGGGTCAGAATTGTCTAAACCCATCCCTGAGCCATCTGGATCTGGCATCTGGGAGGTCATCCCTGGAATAATCACACCGTCCCGACAGGCAGACAGAAGAATGTTCCGAGCATTCCTTCCCTGCCCAGGCGCTTGGCTCAAGAGTGGATACCCTGTCAGTTCTGGTGGAGTTTCACATTGGAGCCGGTCGTAAGTGTGGGTGACATTGTTGAACTCCTCTAGCCAAGTCAGAAAACTGTAGAGCTCACATCCACAATGGAACGGGTTCGCTGCTAGTTCACAAACCATTAGCCTGTTGAGGGAAGTGAAGGTAGAGGGGTCAAGACGGGCCAATTTATTTGAAGATAAATCCAGGCTGCTAAGGTTAGGGCACTCCCAGAAGGCATTGGTGGCAATGACCTCAATGAGGTTGTGTTGTAAAAAGAGGCACTGCATTCGGCCTAGGCCTCTCAACATTCCTTCAGTCAGATTGGTCAGTTTGTTGTAGCCCAGTTGTAGAACCTGACAAGGAAAGACAGAGTAGGTACTTCAAATGTTTCACAAAAGTGCAACCGAAATAATTTCCATAGTACTTATTTAATCTTGTTCACAGTATCTACACATACTAAATGTCTTTAAAAATATGTGAAATAGTGCAATATACTATATCACATACTGCATGTGTGATGTAGTTATCACATTTAACATGTGAGTCAACTTGGGGCAAGGTACTTAACCCCAAGCATGAATGTGAGAATGTGGCTCTTGTGTAAAGTTTTTTTGCTGACTGGAAAAGTGCTGTATAAGTTCAGTCCATATTCTACAAGTATACCAATTATTGCAATGCAACACTTCAGAAAATGATCACTGTGAGCTCCAATTCAAGCTGGAGACTTTGTATCAACACAAACAGCTGAAGAGAAAACGTTGCAAAAACGATGATATATGTTCTTTAATATTTCTTTATTATTTAAAAATATTTTTAATAGTAATTTAAAGACTGTGTATCGTTTAAGATATGTAAATTCCAACAGAATACCCTAACTCTATTTTTTTTTTCCTAAGCATGTGAAATGACATTGGGTGATCACAAGACAAGGCCAATTTAAAGCCAAGAGTGTTATTGCATCTCTTGTTCTGTGTTTGCTGCAGAACAAGCATTTAAGTGTAACATTGATAAGCAAAACCTTTGCTTCCTGCTTGTAGGTTTGTAGTTTCAACTGTTTGACAAACGCCGTATCTTCAAAAGTGAAATTAAAGTGACGCAAACAATCACAAAAAAACAGAGTTCTGTCCATGATTACCAACCTGAAGGTTTGCCTGTCCAGCAAAGGCCCCGTCCTCAATGTAGGTTATCTCATTCTTAGTTAGATTGAGATCAGTTAGGTTTGTGAAACGGTACATGGAGGTAAAGAGCACAGCCTTGAGTTTGTTCTCATTCAGCCTCAGGTCATGAACCTGAAGGGGACAAAAAAAAAGAATAAGATTTTAAGATGTGTATTGCAGTGACAGGTAAACGTCCTCTACCAACAGTAAAGCAAAGTTTTCTTTTGCAGGTAAGTAGGCATTTTATTTTAACATAAACAACTCAAATATAGAAGTATTGCTGTTTGCAGGCACTTATTTCCCTCTTAGATATTTAGTTGAGTTATTTTTATAATGAAAGTGAAAAATAGTTGCATGTAGTTTGCTTTATCCAGGTTTTGCATTTCTGTGTCCTGGAAAATGCTATCAGTTTTTGCCAGATGATGTATTCTGCTTATTTAATCGCTGAGTACATGAATAGAAAAAAAAAATCGATGCGTATGCCATAACTTTATTCTGCCGAATAGAAAGAGAACAGAACTATTTTTGGACCAAAAGAGAAACGATCGAAAGTCAGCAAATGTCTTCAGCTATTACAGCTAGAGATGACTGACCAGGCAGGCGCAAAGTCTGGGAGTAGCAACAGACTCAGACCTGAACCTTCGGAGTCACATAGAGACAGTTACAAAGTCGGCCTTCTATCACCTGAAGAACATCTAGAGAATTAAAGGACTATTGTCCCAGTGAGATCTAGAGAAACTCATCTGTCTTTAGTTGAACTGATAACTACAACAGTGTCTTCAAAATCAGACAACTCCAGAACGCTGCTGCTGGTGTTCTCACTAAAACCAGGAAATTGGAGCACATCACTCCAGTCCTAAAGTTCCTACACTGGCTCCCTGTAGCTCAGAGAATAAACTTTAAAATACTGTTGTTAGCTTAAAAAACACTGAATGGCTAAGCACCAAAACGCATTAAAGATCTATTGTATCAACCTTCCAAACCTCTCAGACCTTTTGACTCTAGTCTACTCCGCATCCCCAGAACCAGAACCAAACATGGAGAAGCAGGGTTGACTTTTTGTACTCCTCTAATTTTGAACAAACTTCTACAAAACTGCTGAAACATTGAATTCCTCTGAATCACAGCTAAAAAAAACCCAATTTGTTTAGAGTGGCTTTTGATGAGTAACAGCTGGAACATCACAAATTGTAATCTGTTTCTCATTGTCTCATCACTTTCCTCTGTTTTGCCACTGCAATGTGATGGTTTTCTCCTTTGTTTTTCATTTTCTTTTTAATCATGTGAAGCACTTTGAATCGCCCTGTTGCTGAAATGTGCTATGCCATTGCAATTGCCTATTGCCTCACCTTGCCTGCCTTTGTAGAGAAAGTCATTCAAAAGCTTTTAGTTTTTTTTCCAGTGATTTATTAATTTTGTGAATTAGTAACTTCACAAATTTTTATAACTTGACAGCTTATTATTTAACAGAAAAGAGAAGTGTGAAACAATTGCACAATGAATAAAATGTGCATGTCCTAATGTAACTAATCTTCAAAAAGCATAACCAACTATAAAAGTATCTATTTCTAACAGGAACAATTAGAGATGTTTCATCAGAATGTCAGAGGAAAATGTTAGAATAATCTGTGTGTTGGGGGGAAAGGTGTTCTACAGTTTATGGACCTTTATTTAGGTCAAAATAATTTGGAATATAACGGAATATTCACAAGAAAAAAAAAAAAAAAACAGTCCGTGCTGAATAATTCTCTACATTCACTGACACAGTCATGAATTTCTTTATATGAAGCCTCACAACACAGGGATCCTCAACACAGTGGAAAAGCAAAGACTGAATTGTTCAAAAGAAACAATTAAGATGTTGTAATGGACAAGTCAAAGTCTAGACCAGGGGCTTCTAAACCAAAGGTCAAAATCGAATTTCTAGATAAGGTCACGTTATTATTACATTGGACTACAGCTAACGAACAAAAGAAATGACCCTTTACATGTGCTTACAGGTTCATGTATCTCTATATATTAAAAATATAGCGCATGTTCCAATTTCATTTTCCTGCCTTTCATCTAAAACACATCTTACTTTTCCATTCCTTTATAAAGGGCTCCTTTACTACACATCTATATATCTTTATTCACTGAGAAATTTTCATCTCACCAAATCTCAATTTACTCGACTTTTCAGTCTATTTTGTTACAAATCAGTATTTTTAGCTGATAAGCCTTGTTAAATGCCACACCGGCTGCCATTTTTTCTGTCCAAACATGCATTTAAACATAAAGTTATCAAGTTATCAAATGAAATCAACAGAATGTTTAAACAACAAAGTGAGGAAAAGCAGCATTGGCAGCAGCTTTTTGGGTTCCAGGGAGGAACGTTGTTTGTTCTGGGTGGAGGAAGTTCACCGATAACCTGGAACTGACCGTGCTGTTGATGTGCTGGGGGATGGTCTCATACGGAGGCTGGTTCTGACTGCAGATAGCCAGCCAAACGTAACCTTTGTCCCCCTCTATCAGCCAGCAGTCCCCTTTCACCGCAGCAGGCAGGCGCAGGAGCAGCAGAGCAGGAAGGAGGACGGGAAAGAGCAGGGAGGGAGACGGGAAGGACAAACGCTGTCTGGCGGCCATGGTTTGAATTCAGGGTGTTTGATGTCGCCTCCGTTGAAAGGACAAGGGCGAAGGAAAAAAAAAAAACAGAAAAGAAAAGGAGCTGACGGAGAAGGGTGAGGGACGGGGGGCGGGAGGGGAGGAAAGGTAGAGAGCAGCAGTTCAAATTCAAAACTGGGAGCGGTTCAGGTCCGGGTAAGGAGTGCGGGAGAATATCGGAATGGAACGGGACGAAGGTCTCGATGACGATTAAAGCAGGAGTTGGAGCATGGCAGTCAGTCCCGTTTCCGTTTTAGGTGTTCCATGTCAGCGGGTTTGGCAGGACGTCACCCCAGCAGCAGGTCATGGCGCTTGAAGACGGCGGTTTTAATTGAATGGATCAGGCGGGAGTCCGTCTCCTAGAAAGGTTCTGGGTCTACAAAAACAGAGACAGACAAAAAAAAAAAAAAATGGAGAGAATTTATTGATGATAGTAACGTTTAGAAAATCATTAGCAGTTTGTTCTGATCTCGGCTAAACCACTTTGCGACTGAACAGCCGTAATGGATTCAAAAGCTTTAGATGCATTTTTAATATTAATAAAGCTCAGAAGTGTTCTGACTTTTGCAATATAATTAGATGTTAACTGCTCTGTAATTACTCGTTTGTTAATCTGATTTGTGGAGAAGTTTCAAATCTTAATTTACATTTATTAGTATACGAAGCAGCAACAAATACAGTATGTTGATATTATAATTAGTTCTATCGTCATTTACAAGATTTGCCATTTTGAAATTCTCTTACAACTGGCTAGATGAACAACATGAAACAATACGAGCAGAATCAGCGCAGTTAGAAAACAGACACAGAGAGATGGGTTAAGTTGAAGACAGAAGGCTGCTGTAATTTGCATGTTTAACAGGATACCAGCTGACATTTAGCTATTTACCTTTCCTCAGGGATTAACCGTGGATTAGCGTCTAATCCGCCGTAAAATATTATGTATCTCATCACGGCAGCATCCAGTCTTTTAATTTGTTACCAAAGTTTTGATTCCCTCCCAGGAAAAAAATGAAATAAAAAGAGTCAAGACGACATGAATGAAAGGAACTTTATAGTAAATGTAAGAATTTCAATTTTGGGAATTTTAAACTATTTTTCACCATTAGATTTTTTTTCTCTCTTGCAGAATAATAATAATAATAAAAAAAGAGATGGAAACCCGAAAGTACACAATCTGTGATTTGGAAGCACATGATGATTACAGGTCATATTTGGGCGGATCAAAAGAATCTAACATTTGACTTCTGTCATGTCACAGCAAGTCATGCTAATTAAAATTTAATCAGATGTTGTAAAAAAAATCCCCTGGGAAATCTGAAAAATAGAGAGTCATCACCTTCAAGCTGGAGGATTGAATGTTGAAATTTCTCTGTTTCGTGCCTCTGGTACGGTCAGCGGATGGAAAGGTAAGCTACGTCAGAACTTATTCGCCACCCTTTAAAAAGTTTAATCTTTTTCGGAAAAGCCAAAATACACCTCAAGTGAATGTGAAAACTTTGTCTTTTCACAAAATTTAAGTTTTTGCCGTTTCTATCAACTGTTTCTAAGGTGATACAGAAAAATGTGCAAAAAAAACCACCAACAAAAATAATCCTATAGAAACATTGCTAATGTAGGTGATCCTGTTAGCATTTGATTTCTTTTTTTTTCTTGCTACTTAGACAAAAATAGACTTTTATCCTTCACCAGAGTCTTTATTCTGAAACATGATTTTAGAACTTAACTTCTAAACAGATTAGCATAAGAAAATCTAATACCTGGTTGTGTGTTGAATGATTTTATTCCAATTTCAGGCACAAGATTTGTGTAAATTTTACATGATGCTTTGGACAATACGATTTTTAGATACACACGAGATCAAAATTGCTTTTGTTTTCCTTCTGGAAACTATTACACCTCAGTGTGACGCCGGAGCATCCTGGCCTGCACTGGGTCAGCATCTCACAAACACACTCTGCACAGTTCATATTTCCACATTTACTTAATGAGTTAAGCTTTTCATAACTTTCAGAGGAGTTAACTTACATCTGTTGAAAACAAGGACTTTAATCGAATTAAAGATGTTTAAAACCGTTTTGGTGGCAAATTTTACCTAAGCAGTGCCAAATGATGGAGCGGTTCTGGTTATGTAAGCTCACTGATAAATTAGCCTCCAATGTTCTTTCCTATGGCTGAGCTATGCAGTTGCTAACATGTCGCCTCTAATAGAACCACCTCTCTGACCTGTGTCTTCAGCTCTGAGGCTATTGAGAAGCAGCACATGGAGAACAGTGTTGACAATAATTGTCAACTTGAAAGTTTAACATTTATTCTCTGTTTTAGTCTGAATTATGTTGACTCTGGGGTTGAACTCATGTCTCAGAATCACTAAACCATCTCCCCCAATACTTTGCACTGGTCTATTAAATAAAATCCTAATAAAGCAAAATGAAGTGTGCGGTTGGGATGAGATAAAATGAGAAAATGTTCAAGGTGGAGGAGTTTTAAAATTTTTTTTTATGTTTTTTATGAAAACTTCTAAATCGGACAAGATTTTAAAGAGCGTAAAACCAGCATGGAATATGAACTCCTTCTGGGAGTTCATATTCACAGCATATCCAATGCAAACCGTCTGCTGGCCTGACATGGTGTTTACTGCGCTCTACAGACATGAAAGACAAGTCAGTCATGATTCACTTGAAAGCCAGCTGTTTACTGCGCAGTCGAGTCACAAATGCTTAGATCAGCATCGTTTTTTTTGTTTTTTTTTTCCCTTATGATCCCGTAATAATCCTGACCGCGCCGCTCCCGTCTTATCCCATCATCTGGGTCAGCCCGCCGTCACTCACTGCAGTCATCTGCTGCTGTATTTCATGTTATCTGACAGCCTGCCTCCTTATTCCTTCCCTTCTCCATCCGTCTCTTCCACCTATCTGTATTGTTCTCAGCCCGCTTATCTCGCCCGCCTTTCAATTCGAAGCACAAGTGAATATGCTTCATCACCAAAAACACACCGCTGACCGCTTTGTGTTGTCCAGCGTTGCCACCGCGCCGCTCTCATGTAATTCACGCCGCCAGTTCTATTTTCGAAGGAATCCAAAAAAAAAGAGAGACCATCCACTTTCATAGCTTAAAATTTAAGGAGATTATCGCACCTGACAAAAAACCCCACTAATCATGTCAGGTCACCTAGCAAATGGAATCCACCGAACTATAACTATTGGCTGTTATCATTTGTGACAGATTAATGTGGGATTTCCCAGAAGGGGTCAGCTGACAGCGTGACGGTTGTCTGGGTTCGCTCCATGTGTTCCAGCCTCTTGCTGCTCTCTAAAAGCTCACATTTTAGACGGATTATTGGTTCCACAGAGGCTCTCTGTGTAAATGAGGACATGAGTGGGAGCCTTTGTGTGGTCTACAGTGGGAATCTAACTGGGTGAGGTTTGAAAATACAAAACACAAAGGAAACAAATGAAAACACACAGGGTCTTCTTTATTCACTCTCAAAACATGCAATTTTTGGGCATTACGTTAATTGGAGGCTTTTGCTGTCGTCCCTTTTCATAAAAATGATTCCTGTTTTAGAGTTTTCCACAACATTTTCCCTGATATGTCTCGGGTTGTTTGCTCACTGATACTGTCTAACAAACTGCTGAGACCTGAAATGAAATGAAATTATACACAGGTGGACCCTGCTGACTAACTAGGTGACTTGTGAAGGCAAATGGTTCAGTGCACAGGATTTCAAAAAATGGGGCTGAATACAAATGTATGTCTCATTACTCAGTTTTGATTGGTAATAGGGGCAGCGCTATTTATGTTCCAGGCATATAGTGGCATTTTATAGCACAACCAAGAAACTAGGCTACCTTCAGTCAGGACTTTGTAGTTTAAGACCTCTGTCGTTTTAAAACTCCTGCTCTTTCTGAAACTCCACCTTCAGGAAATCATCACAGCATGGCTCCTCTATTAACCCTTTAACAACATTTTTACCATAGATGCACTGAGAAGTAGCTCCTACAATGAACTCAGCAGTACCACCAGGTGTTTGCTATTTGCTGCTGGCTAGTCTGAAGGAGCCGAGTGGGGGAGAGGGTCTCTGTGAGGCAGCTCCAAGGAGGAGCTGCACTTTGAAGGCGGGGCTAGGTCCACCCAGGCGTTTTGCATAGCTGAATGGTTGCCATGGAGATTTAAAAAATTCTCAAACATGCATGAAAGAATTGAGGCAACACAGATCGATTCTTTAGTTTCACATTCCCTCTTGAAATTTAAACTCAACTCTATCTCAAATAAGATCTTGTTGTGATTTACTCTCCAAATATTTTTTTGTACAGAGATTTATTGTTTCTGTGTATCACATTAAAACATGATTAAAGTATTTTGTAGACATCTAAAGGTGAAACTTCAGGTGTCAAGTTGAATGTTTATTTCACAGACAATCATTTTGGTGGATTAGTTTGCAAAAATAAGTAAAGATTAAACTGCATATGGGACCAGAGAGGCCAAGTCAACATGGCGTTACAAGAGATATAATACACTCAAGATTAGAGTAACATGGTAGCAGGCAGAACAGGAAACAAACAGTCAAGAGTGACGCACTGCTATTTTTCTTATATTTTTTTCATCACAACTTGCTCAGTGAAGCAGTCAAGTGGCTCACCCAGTGATTCAGAAATCAAACGCTCATCCAATCTTCAAGTCAGACAGGCATAACAGCGGCTATATTTTTGTCAGCCGGCCAAATCAAGGCGTTCCGCCGATCAGACGGTGAATGAGTCAAATACCAAACCTCACATCAAGCCAGCATGTCCAACCAACACTCAGCCGGCTATCTAGTCACTTATCCCTGCCAGGTGAAGTGCGGAGAGAAATGCAGTGGAAGAAGCGAAACTCCTGCCTGCCCACCTTCTCTTATTTGCCTCTTTCTTTCTTTCCGTTTTCATAAAACTGGTGGACATTTAGTTCAAATTTCTGCCTTTTTTTTTGTTGTTGTTTTATTGTTGCTCCGTTTAGTTTACAACGTCTCGGTAGGTTTCTTACATTTTCCAGTAACAGATATCCAGGCCTTATTCTTTTAACTGCAGGGACCTCCCTCACTTAGTCTGCTGTTGTTGTTCTGACCTCTGTTCACTTTAGTTTAGGGTGTGTGTGTGTGTGTGTGTGTGTAGCATTTATTGCTGTGTAACACACACTCTCCCACAGGCACAGCTGACCAGAAAGGAAGCCCTCAGGTTCTGTGTGTATTCAGCAGCTTGCAGCGCTGTGTGAATGCTAGCTGGTACACGCTGTGAAGAAAGTGCTACATCAGTGGGTTATTATTTGGATTTTATGTAATATTCCGGGAAACTTGAGGTTTCTTAATCAGTCACTATAGTGGATATACTTTCACGGAGCGGGTAGACTATTTGATCTTTATAGAAAAGTACCGGTCCTGTCATTACATCACACAATTTTTGTAAGCTTTGTAAGTTTTTCTTTTTTTTAGCTAATAGTTACTCAGTATACTTAAAGTGCCAAAACATGTTTTCTCAAAAATTTGCACAAAATTCAACTTTTAATGCCAGCATTATTCTTAGTCCACTCCTTGGAGACAAAGGACTTTAGTTCATTAATATTCTTAAAGCTGGGGAATGAAATTTTTAGAATCATTATTACTATATATATATTATTATAATTTTTTTTACATAGTTGTTAAAACTGTCACTACTTCACCACAGTACACTATGGAAAAAAATACCTTCTTTCAGTGCTAAATACAGAAATACACCACTCAGTCAGAAACAACCAATCAGAGCCAGGAGGAGGGTCTTGGCGTTTTCGATCAGCCTCATGTACAGGCTGCTCACACCCTCCCCCCCCTTGCTCTGAGCTACGCTATTGCTTCTTCCTGATAATATGAATGCTCAGGCTACTTAGCATAGCCACCAATGGCAGCTTTCCTGGAACGTAAAGTTGTTTCTCCGCCATTAGCACATTAAGCAGCATGCACACAGGTGTGATTGACAGCGCTAAGACTGGTCTGGTCCACACAAAGGTAAAGTTTTATGGGAAAAAACTGTCTTCACATTTTACTGTTTTGAGAAGGTTTGAGAGTTGGTGCAACGTTTCATCAGCCAGACTGCCACCATCTTATATAAATGCATTTACCTTTTAGATTCTGATTCTAAGATTTTGTCATAAATTCTTCACACAATATTGAGTACAAACATAACATTCCTCTTAAACAGTGTATTTTTTTCCTCAAACTAAATCAGAAAATGACATTTTCCTAATAAGTCATTTTATTCATGTCCACTGATATAAAAACTGTGAATTTATTATTTAATTTAATATTCTAGGTTAATTTAATTGCATTCGTTACGGCGCAAACAGCAGCCAGGATTCAGCATTCATCAGGACTGGATTTCATTCAAAGAATTTCCCCCCTTTTTGAACCGAACCCTTTGATGGAATATTAAACATCGCCAGCTCCTGAATAAAGTTTCATTTGGCTCGCCGACTTCTCAAACTTCACCTCCCAGCTTTTGAGCAGCGCCGCAGTGTTCCACGTCTCCCCAAGGGAAACTTTTCTGTTGCAAGTAAGAAGAGACCAATAAAAGATTTAATGCAGCCAGATGTGGGTCAGTGTATCGGAGCTGGGATCACAGGATCTGCTTACATCACATCTGAGGCAGCCTGCACTGATGTAAACTGATTTTCTCAGTCTTAGTTACAGACATTGATGTTATGGACTCTGATTAACAACAACCCAACAGTCTGTTTGATTGTGATGGATCTCTGAATGAAGCTCTTCCATGTTTAATTGGCTTTTCATAAACTGTACCTACAGGCACTTAATATGCCAATCTCCTTAAAAAGTATATAGTTATAGCAATATGGGTATTCTATTATTGTCATTTTTTACTTGCACCCTTTGGGTGCAAGTAATTCTAGGATAGTAATGTTCTAGAATTAGGACATTACTGTAAATCTATTTAGCATCTATAAGTCTTGACTCTGTCACAACTGATAAGTGAAAACAAAAAAGTTAGATGTATCTTGTGTATTTTTCTTTTTATCAGATACTTATCTGACATCATACAGCTGTTCCAAGATTTCAGGATTGTTTTTGTGATTTTGTTTCTTGCAGTCAAAATCTGCGATTTTGAAACATTTTCACGATGTTTTTAAACTCTCTCCCCCCCAAAAAAATATATAGCATATAAGAAAAAAGAAGAGAAAAAAAATATCAAGCAGAACTTGAAAACTTGAAAAGGTCTCTATATATTTAACTGTTTTGATCACTAACTTCAAAGTTAGTGATCAAAGTGTAGTTGTCCAGTAGAAGAAAAAAAAAAAAGATAGCGCCACCTGGGGGTGGGAGGTGGAAGTCACTTAAAGCCAATATTACTGATCATGTTTGCAGAAAAGCAGGAATAAACTCACAACTACGTATTAGCATAAAAAAATGCAGGAATCTGTCTATTTTTGCACAAATTTCTCCGATCACCAAATCGCAAAAAAGGAAAGGAAAAACCGGAGGAACCGATATTTAATTTTGTCAATAAAATCCCTGTTTTGTGAAAGGATTGCTTTCTCAATGAGAAGTTAAACAAGCCTTTAAAAATGTTTGCTTTTAACTGTTACCAAGCAACAGCGATATATATATATATATATATATATATATATATATATATATAATATGTTTCCTTGAAAAGTGATCCCACTGTCCAGGATTGATTTACAGCCTTCAGGTGACTGAACTTCACAACTGCTGTTTGTTTCGTCTCTCAAACTCACACTGCTGAAGATTTTCTTAACTTTACGGTGAGTAAAGACGCCGTATCATCAAATATCTGAAACAAAAAGTTCAAAATGCAGATTCAAAGTGCAGATGCAGCACAAACTATTCCTATGTATCAAAAACCTACAAGGCGTGCGATTTTTAAGAACCAGTGATCAGCCCACATTCAATAAACCTGATTTAAATTGCTTCCCCTCAACAAAACCACAGCATGAAGTCAGATACGAAGAAAGACGGGAAGAAAAGCGAACATAAACTTCCTTGTGTGCAACGACACACAAGGAAGTGCAGTTACGGTCAAGACGGTGCCTAAAATATGTTGAGTTTTGCAAACTTAGCAGCTCCGGTTTTGGTGGTGAAACTTCACTTTGTTTAAATTATTCTAAATGTTTGACGTCATCGCCTTCTTGTGTCAGAAAAGATGGCTGCCTGTAAAAAAGAATCTGCAAATATTGACATCGTACCAAATGAAAGAATCAGAACTTAAAGATTTAATTAAAGTAAAAAATTCAGTAGGACGATCTCCAACTCCAAAGTACAGAACCTCGCTGGTCCGACTGCTATAATGTTCGGAATAAAATAAATAAATGAATAAATCTGGGATCTGTGCTGCATGTCTTTCCCAGCTTCTCTCTCTTCGCAGATCTCCTGCAAATAAAAGCCTCTAGCGTTAGAACAAAAACAAAAAATTTTAAAATAGGGGGAAAAAAGGATCAAAATTCAAATCCTTCACCACACTTATTCAGACCTGGACTCTGATATTAAATTAAGGCCTTTAAGCCCTTGAAACCTTAACTCTCTGTTGTTTTTTTATAAATGGACTGGACTTAATTTGCGCTTTTACAGTCTTTTTGATCATTCAAGTGCTTTACACTAGAGTCACATTCACCCATTCGCACACACATTTATACACCGATACGGTGGCAATTTGGGGTTAAGTGCCGTGCCCAGAGGCAAATTGACATGTGGCAGGAGGAAGCTGGAATTGAACCTACAACCTTCCGATCGCAAGACGACTACTCTACCATATAGCCACAGTCGCCCCTAAGTAGTTCCTAAGTATCCCAAAGACACGTGTGGCACTGTCAAAACATCTGGCCCCAGCTGTGAGATGAAGGACGATAACTTGTAAAAGGTGAACTGAACTGTAGCAGAGCGGTACAGCAAATAAGAGATGAAATTACAGAAAAGAAGAAGGAAGCGCTCCAGCAAAATATATGGGAATGCTGACATGGTTATTAAGCACAGCGCTTCATATGATCCTTGCTGTAAGAGGATGCCATTGGTGTCGATTCAAAGGCAAACAAACCGAACAGGTTAAGCCTGAAGTGCAGGAACACACCGGAGTGTGTTGCGGGAACGACATCTCAGCTGGTGTTCACCTGAAAGCGACCACGCCCTTGTTGTGTCATTTATTGTATTGAAGTGTGTGAAAGTCTTTTTACTATCAGTTTGTCTCGAGTGATTGTGCTTTATGTTTGACGATGTAAAAATATTAGCGTTGGCGTCTCACACCTGTTTGGGCGACCTCTTAAAGGTGAATTGAGGTGGAAAACGGAAGGTAAAACCAGAAAGCAGAGGTTCGCTCAGGACAGAGCGGGTCTTTCCTGACAGGGACTTTGCTTTACCTTCAGAGTTCTTCCATCCCTTCCACAGCTCCTCCACTGTGATGTGCTGGTCTTCACGGTGCAGGTTGCTGTGTTTGTTGGTTTGCTGCTGCTTCATGTCTTCTATTATAAACTAGAAAAAAAAAGAAGAGAGACAAAGCTAGAGGAAGGTACAGACAGCTGTGCTTGTCGGGATTTAAAAGCACAAGAGTTTTGTCTTCAAGTCTTTCTTTGGATCGTTCACACACACACACACACACACACCCACACACACACACATACCCCCCCACGCACACTTATTTTTTTCTTCTCTTCAAAGGTTTAGAAAAGAGAATAGATCTGTGGAAGAGGTGCCGCTTCCACCTCTGTGACTATGTGTGTGTGTCCGTTTTAGTTTTCTGGCGCTCAGAACTGAGAGCCCCTGCAGAGACAAAGCCGAACGAAGAGAACAGCCAGAACACCAGCAGCATTAGCAAGGATCAGAGCTGACTACCAAACACCTCAAAGCATTCATCCCAGGCTCCTGGGTGCACACGTGTGTGGCCTGGGCGTGCGCTTAAAAAGGAAGAACTCCTGTCATCTTGCTTGTTTATGATTCTCCACCAGCCTGTGACTGTGATGCAGATGAGCGTCGGACCGCTGAAGTATGTCACTTTTTCACCCTGACTGTTTCCTTAAAGTCTAGGGTTTGTTTTGCATGTAGATTAGGGGCCGGGAAACTACCGACACTAAAACATTTTCTTAATCCTAAAAATAAACGATAAAATCTACTACAAGGTGTAGTAGAGCACCTAGTAGTAGGTTGACCACCAGGGTCAACAGACGCACTTTTTTATAGATGAAGGAAATGTTGTAGGTGCCGGAAAATCGATTCGTTCCTGATATTGTTCAGAAGAACAGTGTGCTTTCATTCAACATTAATTGGAGAGGAAAAACCATGAGAAGAAACTCAGCTAAAATGGTCTCAGATTATTTAAAATGGAAATAATAATAATTAAAAAAAAAAAAAAAAACATTCCAAAGATTTCTATTCCTTTAGGTAATTTAGCCCAGCAGTCAAACTGGGTTAGACTAGTACATTTCAACTCTGCTGTAAGAAGAGAAATGCAAGCAATCCTGAAAGCATCTCTTACCAAAATTTCCCTTACATCATTTTGAAACATCTTAAAATTAAAGTGATTTTGTTTTGTCTTTTTGTTGGGGAGTGTAAAATAATAAAGTAAAGTAATTTAAAAAAAAAAAAAAACAGCAACTCCATTCTGTTAAACATAATTTACATGAATTTTAAAGACTGAAAGTAGTTCTGTTTTTTTTTTGTTTTTTTTTCAGATAACTTGTGAAAATATCAAAGTGAGAAATTGAAAGTTCCTGAGCTCTAAACTAAAGTGTAAGAAGTGAAAAGCTTAGCACAGTTTGCTTTCTGTTCACATCAGCAGCAAATAAAAGGTGATTTAAAAAAAAAAAACAAAAAAAAAAACATCCCTCTTCAACTTTGGGGCAGAAAACACAGAAAGAAATCCCAACTGACCCGGAAAAACAAAACAAACAAAAAAAAACTCAAAACCAGCATCTGAGTGAGAGTTTAGCAACAACCGAGGGAACATTTTAATTAAGAGGTTTTAGATCTATGTCTGTCGACTGAACCGTGACAGATGTTTTCATCAGCGCTTTCATTTGGTAGAAATACTGCAACAACAGTATTAACTATGACACAGATATGCAGACGTGGCAGTCGACATCAGACCCTCGCAGCACTTTCACACGTCTCCAGTGTGTGCTCAAAGAGCCTGAGCTGGAGGACTGCTGTGAGTTTGACATTGAATACATAATGGCAGCCTGGTGTTGAAAGGCTGTCTGCTGCAAATGTTCCTCCTGTCACAGACTGAAAGAAAAATCCTTTTGCTCGCAGGAGCTGTCTGAATGGCCTGTGAAATTAAAAGTCTGGGACGAGCGCTGACTTAAGCGCTCGCACTTGAATCAGACGTTAAAGGGCTCTCGAGCTGTCAAAGCAAGTCTCTGCCGAGAGTTTTTGGTGAAGCCGTAATCAGGAACGTCTTCAACGCGATAAAAAAGAAAGAAAAAAAAAAGCACAGATACTAACAGATGCCACGGTGAGTTTATTAGGAGTCAGACACAAAGCCAGATTGTAAAATATGACATGGAGTGTGACGGTTCATGATTAGTCGTGAGGACACACAAACAGGCACCAGCCCTGTAAAAACCATCATCTACATCTCGTCCCACTGCTAACACATGAATATTAGCTAGTTTCTCTGAAGTGTAACGTAATACAGTCGGTAGTAAGTACAGACGAGTTGAAGTGTGACGTCACACGTCCAAGGTCCCGCCCCCAGCTTCCTGCTGGAGGGCAAAAGACAAACTCACCGATTACGACTACCGTTGTTTTTAACTGTCAAGTTGTGACAACAAAATAGCGAAGGCTATGCTAGGTCGCATAAGTAGATCAGCTATACTAGCTTGGCTTTGACAATTGTAGCATGTACATGTGCTGCATAACTTCATATGTTTTTGTTCAGTCAACACTAAAATAAGGCGACTTCCACACATATTCTCTGATAGATCATGAGCAGAAGAGCTGCTCAGATTAACTAACAAAGCGCTGCCGTGTTCAGGCGACCACTTATTAATAATCGCAAAATAAACAACATATAACACTGTAACGGACTGAGTGCTCGGCTCTCTTTGTGGGAAATGATGTGTGTTTTTTGGTGTGGGATCTTGACACACTTGAATGTAATCTCTGCTCTGTAGGCTAATGCAGCTGTTGTCAGTCGGTCGCCATGGCAACGGGTCTGTGTGTAGCATAAGATAAGTGGATAGATGGCTTTATTTGTTCCCTTACGGACACTGCTTTGGCTGGCACATGTGGGTGTTTTCTGTATCCTCACACCTTGAGAACATTGAAACATTGATGGAAATTGTGAAAGAAACAAATAGCCAATAAATGCCCAACAGCCGCAGTATGTGTTACAGAGAAGTATGAAAAAGAAAAAAACACTTTAATAACATCAATTTTCAACTTCACTCCCTCAAAGTGAAGACATCAGTGTTTTATAATTCAACATTTAAGGCAACAGAACACAACAAAGTATGAATAAAATGCATAAAAGTACAAGGCCCTTCTCTTAGAAATCTAAGACTATATGGTAATAGTCGCAGAGCTGCGTCATGAATCCACTTCCCGGCAGGTTGACAGAGATGCTTTGCATGGAGTCAGAGGAAGCTTCGAGGTACTTTATAGAGCCATATAAAGTCAAAGCAGCAAGCCACAAATATATAGATAGGTCTGAGCGCAGGTGATTTGTGGTTTTGGTGGTTCAAAGTTAAGAGGAGGGAGTCTCTCCAAACAACGGTTGGATAGAAAACTTTATAGGAATAGAAAGTCCTGACTCCCTTTGAGAATCAAGCATCAGTGCTGATGTGACAACATACTGTCTGCACAACAGCCTATGACAAGCGGTTTGTGACATAATCAGACCCAGACTGACACAGACACACACTTACACAGCGGAGAACAAAGAATATTGTTGTTCGGAACAGACTCCAGCTTCAGGAGGAGCTGGCTGAGTTTTGGTATTCCTCCCATGAGCCTTTGCTCCACTGACTCTGTGTCGCCGTGATACTCAGCAGTCAATCTGTTCTCATTTAACGAGCGAAAGTTATTACATCCGCTGTTTTTCCATCATCATCACTGTAAAGATGACAAACGCACTCGGAGATCAACATTATTCTAAGTGTGAGAGTCTGCAGGACGGAGGACAGTGATTTTGATTTATCCTTCCTAATATGTCATTAACATGACACAAACAGCATGGGGCCGCGATTTATGAAGGCGTGAACACCGGTGAAGCCATCCATCATTCCGTAATTGTCATTTTTTGTTTCTCTGAGGAGCTGCAGATTTACAGTTCTGGTCAGAACTTGTTGGGGTCAAAGTCATAAATTGGGGCTTTTAACGCTTCATTTTAAAAGGTCTTTTTTTCAACAGTGGAATGATTACACATCAAGTCGATTTGATTATTTTTTTTACAAATCAAAATATTGATAGATCATTTGAATTTATACTGGATTTTATTGTTTCAGAAGTACACAAACAGACACAAACATGAATAAACAATCATCTAAACACTTTAATTTACTGAAGTTAGTTAATCTTTTAACTTGACAAGGCCAAGTGCTGTAATTAACTTCTAGTAAATAATCATGATTAATTGTTGCTGGCTCCTTGTTAGCAACATAAAAACATTTCCCCTTAGTGACCCGATGAAAATCTAACATGGAGAGTCTTTAGTAGCAACTCCATTTTCTAATCAGCAATTAATCAATTTATTTCATGAGAAATTGAAACGAGCTTCATCATTTCCATTCCGATGACTAATATTTTTTGAAGGGCAATTTTGTTTAAAAAGACTTCATGATCCATTTAAAGTTTTGTTTGTGTGTAGTTATTATTTTTGTTTTTATTTACAGTTGTTGGTTGTTGTGTTTTCTGAATATTTAAAATATCTTCCAGTTCCAGTGTGGAGCGTTCCCTACAAAATTAAAGTTTTAGTCTTTGAGAGGCAAAACTTGCAAATATATTCCTTGGAAATGGTGTCAAAACATCATAATTTATCCCTTATTTGGCTAGAAGGAAACTAGTTAGGAGTTAGTTTCCCAAACGGACAGGTTTTACATCCAAGGTGAGGCATTCAGACCTAAAAGCACTATGAAACGTTAGCAATAATGGTGGCGGCATTAAGCTTTTATACTCTATAATAATCCCTTTTGCAGGAATCAGGCAGTCCTTCCTGGTACGAAGAGGACGAACCGCATTTATCTGGTTTTGCTCTGTCCCAATGACCATGTTTACCACAGCATTTCCCTGCTGCCACTTCCTGGTTCAATCAAAATTTAGAAGTGAACATAAGTTCTTCCACCGTTCTCTCAGAACTGCAGTGCACTATTTGCTCAGCAGTAGCAGTCAAAATCAATGCTTCTGAGTCTCACAGAGCTGTCTAATTTATTCTATTAAAGAAATACTTACACAAACGTCCCCTCGGTGAGAGGGGTGGTCTAAAAACAATCGGTTTTCTTGGCTCCGCGAATTAATTATGAAGTATAAATCAGCAGGAAATTGCTTTTGCATCAAATCTGGAGGCTACTGGACACCATTAGCAGGACAGCTGCACAGAGATCAGTGATTAAAATGGCTGTTTATCTTATTCTCTTATTCAAAACAAATGAACCAGAACATATTAAAGGCGGCTTTAATCTCACAATCTTAATTGTGCATCCTTAACTGTATATTTATTCTCGGTCTTTGTCCTGAATCTAGATTCTCCATCTAACCACAACCAAGACAAGCTCAGGTAACTTTGTTTTTACTCACCATCTCTTCTTGAAATAAAAAATAGGCTGTAAAAAAAAAATAACAAATCCTTTTATTGCTCATTTCTGTTCAGTATGTCATCATTTTTGTTATATTTCTATCCTTCTTACCACTGATTTCTTCATGCATCTCTGTCTTTGACCCAACAGCCCAAGAAACAGCTATTTTTCTAAATTTTTACCACATGACATCTTATATTTGGTGATGCAAGCATCACGAGATGTAAGTTTAAGCTGTAAATCAAATCTCTGTGTTGAACATTCTCAGACAAGTCAACAAACACTCTTAAGAATCTTCTTTTTATAGACGTATCACACCCCCGATGCTGCTTCTACCCGACTCGGGTTTCTCCCCCTTCGTGTCGTTCAAAGACGTGTTGCATATACAGTACGCCTCCGCGCCGGCGGACCCTCGGCGACGTTGTGCACAATCAGCCGAGAACTAATAAAAGTCTGCAACAGAAGCACCAAAACCACCACCGCCCCGGTCCGTGACGAGGTTTGAGTTTGTGCAACTCAAGAGATGCAACACGATCCAGCCGAACATCCACTTGGCTGTCGGGCGGCCCGGCAGCGAGAGGCGAGGACATGCACCTGCCGTCCCCCGGCGGCTGTGCTCAGCAACAGACCCCACGGGCGTCATCCAAAACCCCCTGGGAGTGAGCAGAAAGGTACGGCCTGCAGAACCGTGTTCAATTTATGATAAAATGATAAAATATCACCAAATCACTTAAAGGACAAAGAGGAACAAATCTGGACTTCTTAGAGCAAGGGCGAGTTTTTGATTTGCGTTTAAATAAATATAGGACTGCAGCTAAGAATGATCTTAGTTATCGATTAATCTATCAGTTTTTCTGACGATTAATCGATTATCGGATAAGAAGTTGAACATTCGACTCATTTTTTCATTTAACCGCTCAAGCCTTTGTGTACAGCATTAGAAATACACTAAAAGATGCAGATGAACAAATAATGGAATTGCTTTTTACAAAAGAAAAACTTCTTTTTTTTGACTGAAATGCAATAAATATTTATATGTATTTGCACAGTTTTGACTTAATTACAGCTGCCGTTCCCCCCGGTTCTCAGAAAACAGCTCTCACTGTCTTTCAGAATATGACCGTTTTTGAGTCTGTGTTCTCCAGTTAACCATTAATCGATTGTTAAATTAGTTGACGGTAACTTCATGAATCGATTCATCCCGATTAACCTGATTTATCGTATCGGTCCTAAATAAATGCCTCCAGAAGAAGATTTTATACAGACAAGACATAGATTGAGCTGTTGATGTCAAAGAGAGGCATTCGATGCTAAGAACACTGCAAACGCCGTCAAGCACGGTGGTGGTAGCATCATGCAGTGGGGCGACAGAGCAAAGGATTGCTCAAAAGGTAAACAGAAACATAATTTATTGTCCCTCAGCAGGAAAGCTTTAAACAATACATCATAGTGGTTAACATGCAATTAAAAAGATGTTCACCAGCCGCTTTATTAGCTACACCTGCTCAATGGCCTTCTCAGCCAATCACAAGGTCACGAAACTCATGCAGGGAAGACCAGTTTAATGAAAGTTCAAGTGACTTTGCCGTCAGAGCCAGACCGACTGGTCAAGTCATATACTAGCAGGTTCTCACACATTCAGAGCCCGGGATTAGAAGAAATTGTCAAAACGAGTAAAAGAAATAAGTGAGTCGCATTGATGTTAAAAGAAAATGTGCAGCAGAAACTTGAAATCCACCCCGTAAAACAGCTCAGATCATCTCTAACTGGCTCCTTGTACATCGCAACAGCGACTTTCAAGGTACTCCAATGGTCACAGGATCTCAAAAGACGGTTGAACCGGGTATGAGTAAGGTGTTTCTAATAAAGTGGCCAGCAGTGAGTTTACGGCAACTAAGGAAATATGTCAGATTCAAAGAAATTTAGTCACAATCTCCCATGGACAAAGATATCTCTCTTCAGAAAGCAAACAAAGAAGAAGAAGAAAATAATAATTTGGGAAGAAGAGACTCAATGGTGTTATGGAATCTGTCTCCAATGACTCTCTTCTACTGGAAAGAAACAAATATGATTCATCATCATAGCAGACAAAAGTTAAACCAGGCAGTTTAACGTGCCTGGTTTAACGCATGCCCTAATGTGGACAGGGATCCGTTAAAACAAGACCCAAACGACTAACTGAGGCGCCACAGACAGGGCAGCGGGGTATAGCCATCTCTCACACCAGAACTCCTTCAACACTTGAAATTACTCCTGGAAAAAAAAAGCGGTAGTCAGACGTTTATTAGCAAGAGACTGGAATGGAGGGTGGAGGATCAGAGTACTCTCGTGCGTCAATCTACCCTTCCAGTCAACCAAACACCTCCAACCAGCTGCTTTATGCTGGGGTGTGAGAGGTCAGAAACATTGTTAAGGGTTTAGCCTGAATCTGATTCGAAAACCACAAACATTGCCATCTCTGAAATACCGATGTGACGAATGAGTGAATGTGGCAACATTTTTTTCCAGCAATCCCACGGTTTTGTGTTTATTTGGAGCTGAAATCGAAACTGAAAGACACATTTTCCTCATTGCACGGCCGTAATATAAAATCCGTCGTAGCATTGCTCGGTGTTGTGACGATGTGTCGCTATGACAGGAATGCTGACTCATCCTCTGATGACTGACTGCTAAGCATTAAAATCATTTGACTCATTTGAGAGGCCCTCTCTCTCTCTCTCTCTCTCTGTCTCTCTCTCTCAGCGCTGGAAACTAAATATTTACATGCGTCGACCTGTGACAGACAAGAGATCCTGCTTCAACAAAGCGCCACCAGGCAAATGAAAAAGCTTTAGGAAAACATTCTCCAGCTGGATATAATCAAAATGTAAGACTAGTAATTAAAAATCTAGAAAAGTGGCAGTTTTAAGGTTAAGCAATTATTTTCTTAAACCTCTGACGTTTAATTTTGCTGACATTTAGTTGTGAGGTCAACAATTTTATCTCTTTAGAAGATTTTCCTTTCTGTTTCTTGATATTTATGCGTTGTTTGATAAACTACCTTGAGGCATGTTGGTCCCTTCACACTGTTCTAACAAGAGCATTGTTACAAATAGTTGATTTGCAAAATTTCACACCTCATTCATTCATGCTTTTTTTATAACCATTAAGAAGCCTCTGCATTATTCTGGACATATTTTAATGGGTTGTTTTTCTGATAAGGTCCAGTTTTTAAGTGTAGTCTATTTGCCTTTAATTGGGTTGAGATTGGCTGATTCTAGAGTGTTGGAGTTTTGGGAACTGCAATTATAAAATATGCCCAAATTTCAACCGTTTTAGATGCTGATCTCAGGCGAAGTTAAATTTTTATTACAGAAACATTGAGGAATGCACCACAACTACATGAAGAAAAGCATATCCACAGCATGATGCTGCCACCATCACGCACAGTGACACCCATTTACAGTTTATAGGAGGCTGAGTCATGACTACATGATGCAAATTATGCATGCTAATTATATTTTTGTCCTTTTAGTTTTAGCGATTGAATGTTGTCACAACATTGTGTTGACATTGTGATGAAATAAAAAGACAGGATGACAGTCGTAACGGATATTTTCATCACAATATTAATGAGTTATGTCTCGAGATGAACAGATTAGTTCAGCAGGTCTATCAAATTTTATCAACTGAAACGATCTGATCTTAAAAGTTGTGCTTTTTTTTAAAAATTATTTAATTTTTATTTTTTCTTATTTATAGTCACACAAAGAACTCGGTTTGCCTTCTGGGATGTTGCTCCATCTACTTTTTGGTTCCAAAACCTAAAACGAAAAACTATGTTTGAAAAATTCCAAACATAGTTTCTCTTCGCTAAATGCTGAGCCCTGAAGCTCACCTCCAAGCTCTCGTTGACCTCTATCCCTCCGTCGTTGTCGTCGTCCAGCTGCTTGTGGATGTGCCGCAGCGCCTCCAGGCTGAAGCGGTCGGCCTCGCCCACGCATGGCGGCATCACGATGAGACACGGATCTACAGAGAAGAAACGCTTCACGTCAGTTCATCCTCCCACGTACTACACGTAAAATACAAATTCTAATAAAGAAGTGTGTTTTAATTTCCCAAAGACAAGAGATATTTGTTGTGTGACTCGCTGAAAATGGTCCCCAGCGCAACGTCGACACGCCAGCAAATGGAGATCACTTTCAAGAGTCACAGTGGGAAAGCCACAATGACAATTAAATTAGACACATTTTAATTATTTCAAGGCAATCCTGGAAGACTAAAATAGAAGAAACAGTATTTAATCAGCGAAGACAGTCAGGCAATTCATTGCGACTTATTTTCAAAATGCAGGCAGGATTTCATTTTAAAACTCAGGATTTTGTGGGTTTTTAGAGGAGCTTCTTCAGATATCAGAGTAGAATATATTCACATGTTTTAAAAAGCAATGAAATATTCAACCTATTACATACAGAGGACAAAGCAAATGTTTTGTTGTAGTTTCTGCAACAATGAGTAATCAGCCTTTGTTTACTGTTACAATACATAAGTTGTATCATCCACAGAGTAAAATAAGCTAAGTCACACGCATGCTGCACCGAAGCCATCAGTCATGTCAAAGGGAGGAAAATTAATACGGCAACATTGAGGCCGTTCAGTGCTGTTCAGGGTTGTTCCAGCTAACAAGGCTCCAGTTGCATGAAATCTTCCTCATCTAAAGGTTTGAAATGCAGCTCCAAACACAGAAATTTGTATTTTCAGCACACAAATCACTTTAAAAGACTTCAATTCACATTCTATCAAATAAATAGGAATCATCTGCTGCACTGTTAGAGCTCCAGACTTGCTGTTTGCACTGGTGTGGCTAAACTTTTCAATTAGCAAGGGACTGCCACCGCAGTTTTCATAGCACCTTACTGTCACGGCATTGCATTTTTAACAGTGATATTTTATCTAATTTACCCCATCCAATGTCTTCTCTATTGAATCGTTTATATTTTTTAACAATGTTTATCCAGAACTGTTTTAGACCCTTTGACTAAAACATGTAGACAAGAAGTCACGTATGGAAGAAGTTCAATAAACAACTTAAGAGTTAGAAAAACTTTTAAAAACGTCTAGATCTTCAAAATGTATATCTTTTTAAGCTACTGGCTGCAATTTTACTGTGAAACAACAGATCTGTGTGAAAGGAAATAATTTTACTGAAATCACTAAGAGTCCAGTGACTCTTACATAAAACCTTTGGAACTAGTTTTTCTTACGCAAAGCACAAAGAGACTAGACATCATTAGGGAGAAGGAAACATCTGGATTTTTATGATTTGACACTGAATATTTCCAACATTTCAACAAGCGCTTGAAGATTCCAACAAGGTCGCATCATGATTTCGGTGTCAGCCAATCAGCTCTCATTTGACGGCTGTCGTTCGTTAGATTTTCAACAAGAAGCTTCAGGTCAACCGCTAACTGGCTAAGAAACAAATGTTTGAAGTATACCGCATACTTTAGCCGTAAAATGTGGTATGATAGTTAGTGATCAAGTGAAATGTCATATTCCTGACAGCCTGTTAAGTTATTAATTGTACAACAGATTAAGCAGATGTAGAATAAAGCAGATTTCTCTTTAAACAGCAGCTCAGCGCTCCTGTGTAAACCTCTGCTGAATGTTGTTGTCATTCCTGCAGCGTCCCTTAGCGTTCCCCCGTCTTGTTTTTATTTGACCACCCTGAACTAGTAAGGAGCCACATTGTCTCAGAGTCCCCACACATACAAACCAAAGTGTTTGAAAATCCTCAGAAACCTGCAGCTCAGGCGCAAACACCCACACACACACACACACACCACATTTGTCCCAATTTCAAAGACATCAGTCAAACTGAACAAAAAAGTTTTTCCACCTCAAAGATGGGAACCGTCAGTCAGTCGTCGTGTTCTGGTCTCGGTTCAAGCCAGAAGAACAACCGTGTTCTGCGCTGGCAAGAGTTCAAATAGAAACGAGGAACCACAAAGCCAACACACCACCACCTAACAAACTCGGGTCTGTAATTCACGTTGGCAACAAGAAACCCGTCAGTGCCTGAAAGGGCGATAGAGAAACCAAAAGACTAATTAAAGGGTAGCAGTAAAAAAAAAAACAAAAAAACAGCCGTGCCTTTTAAGACAGTTAATATTTGGTAATTACCTCCAGGGCACAGAATAAAACCGAGCACCAGAGTAAAGTTACGAAACTTCAAAGATTCAGGAAATAATATTGTGTGTGTTTTCTGAAAATATTGGAAATTCTTCCAATTGTTTGATTTAATCTTGCTTTTCGTTCACAGTGCTACAGTCACAAGAAGCATTTCAACACCAGAACGTTTCCTGACTCTCTGCAGATTATGCTCATAAACATTGAAGGTTTCTGCACCATCACCTTTAGCCTTACTGAAAGAGCAGATCTTACTGATGCAGTACACCATCAGTCATGACATCCACCAAAATACATGTCTAATAAATCTTTTATTCATGCATCGAGTGTATTGGAAAGGAGTAATGCACAAAAATCTAAAATTTATATTTTCTCTAGTTACAACTCTGTGTTGATCCCAATGCGTTTCAGATATTGCAAAATTGTATTAAACTCTTTATTGTTGTTAAAAGTTCACACATAAAATATATTGGCACATAGACTGGCCATTGGCTTCCTGTGAAATTCCTCTCGATTAAAATCCCGCTTCACGGACAGTCTGGGCTTTCTCCCATTTACTTGGATTCCTCCGGTAGAATTTCAATCGGGCCAGTCAGAAGGAGAAGTTGTGAACTCCGATTTTCTGGACTGCTTTAGAAATGTAGTCAGCCTGTAGTTTTCCAAATACTGAATTAACATCAACAGTCGAGTCGTTCAGCTCGGCGCTTCTCTTTCCGCAGTGGAGGGTGGTTGTTTACAGCACAGGCGATTCACGGTACGCTTCATGGCGTCGAACTGGTGCGTTGCACACGTCACAGCCAAATGTTCTCAATAAAATTTAAAACGTCAGAGTTCACCCCTACAGAAAGCAATCGTTTCTCAATAGCCACCTTCTGTGCGAAGCAAAGCGGAGTTTTTATTAGGCTACTCTGCTCCTAGAAAAGGACAAAAGGTATATAATCCCCACACCCATTAAAAAAAAAAACAGTAGTCAAACATTTACACACACTCTGTTTGTGCAAGTGTGCAGGATAAATAATATGAGCCACTCCTTGCTCGTTTTAATCCCCCTCTTAATCCCCACTTATGATGTAAGAGTAAATGCTTGACAGTGTGAAAAATACATTTTGCATTTGAACAACAGACTTAAGAACTCACCACGCCCCTCCTTCTCACAACAGTCCATGTGCAATTTGGAGGTCAGTCCAGGAAGAAGCCATATTGTACATGGAGTGTGGCTGGTCATTACGAACAAATATTTGAATAGCCCATATTTCTGTTGGAGGCCGTCGTGGTATACATACGCCACTTTGGTTGTGTGGAGGTTTGAGGTGAATTTGCGACAACGGTCAAAATGCCAAAGCATTTCTCGTTTTAACCATCCAACTGAAACAGCCTTTTCATAAACATATTGAAGGTTTGGAGGGCTAACTAATGTTAGCAGCTATTTTATTTTTTCAATCGTTCCTAATTCAGGCAAAAAAAAACAATCAAATTCATTTTAGTTGCACGGTCAAAGAAAAGCATCAGTCTGAAGAGCGTTTATTGTGTCAGGTGAAGGAACTGGCATGGGCAAATGGCTGAGCCTAGACGAAGCTGCGATCACTTGTTCGTGTGAAAATGGACACAGTGGGTTAGTATATCAGAACTGAGCTGGATTTAAATGGAATGCCATACAGAAGACCTTGTGGAAACATCACAGGTTACTTCCTGGTAGGTCAAAGTGATGAGCTAACAAACCTCTGAGAAACAGGAAGGAGGCGACCACATATCGCTCTAAACCACTTCTCAACATAAACAGAGAGTGAAAAAGTTGTAGGATGTCAGAAACCCTTTCAGCAAAGTCTTAGTCAAAGAAGCCTGCGTCTGTTTTCAGTCAAAAAGCACCTGAGAACAACTTACATAATGTATTTGCCTAGATCATCTGGGAAGTTTACATAGTCTGCTGTTTGCATAGCAGCGTGCATGTCTATTAGGCTGTTTGGTTATTTAAAGAGACACAGAACTTTTCTTTGGATTTTTACAAGCCAGGGCCGAGATGCACGCACACAGCTTCATCCTATTGGGAGTCCAAGTGTAACTCTTCAGTGGGTTTTACAGGACTGACAGACTTGGCTTCATTTCTCTCTATAGGCTGCTGTTGCGGTGGCATAATTCCTCATGATCTGACTTATCTTCCCACACAGGGAAAAACAAGAAGATAGGGTAGAAGAAGGAAAAAACTGTCAGTCACAGCTGGACTACCTGCTGTGCGACTCAGGAAGATGACAGCGCAGGCCTTTCCTTCCCAGGTGTCCTACTTATTTTTGTATGATTGAGTACGTTTAGGGACTGCCGTTAGCACAACAAAGAGGAACAGGAAGCGCCCCGCGCTGACCTCGAGCTCTCCCGGGGAGAAGCACGCGTAAAAACAAAACAGTGTAGCCTTAAAGATGACAAATTTGGAAAGCACTGGGTTATTTTTAGTCCCGGCTGTCAGCGTGTAAAGACAAAAAAAAAACTCAACAATGGCAGAGGTCTCCCTCGCTCAGACAGACGCACACAGGCAGCGCGCCGACGCGACGCGAGCGGGAGAGTGGTAGTAAAGCCGTTTGAGTTGCTTTAACTCACAAACGCATGCGGGCTGTCGCAGAGAGGGCAGCAGCTTGGCTTCAATAGAATCTGATAACAAAGGCATTTAGCTGTCAGCCTCGTCCTTTAAAGTGAAATGCTATACCTGAAAAGAGTTTTTTTTTCCCTTCTTCTTTTTACCACGATATATGCATGTCATTAACAAGCCTCTGTCTTTGTTTTCACAAGGAGCTGAAGAGTTGGAGACAGGAGGAGAAAACAATGAAGACAAAGTGCTCTGTGGTCTGGGACTTCCTCAGACATGACCCCTGTGGCATTTTGTCGACCGTATTTAAACCAACTACTGCTGCAAAACTCTACTGGCGTCCGAAAATAGATAAAACATCCACCATCCCGGAGCTGTGCTGGGAGAAACAGAGTAGAAGAACCAACCTATAAAAGAAAGGAAAAATATTGAAGCAGCTAAAACAAAAAATATTTTTTCTTGTTTTGACAGCCTGCATTGTATCTCATTGGGTTTTTAACTAATAAAAACAACACAAACCTATGCAGAATCATTAAATGGAATGAAAATGATGCAAAAATTAAAAAGAAGTGTGGCATTCGTTTTTATTTTGCTAGAAAAAGCTAGAAAAATAAAACAGTTGAGGGGAAGATGGATGGAGCTAAGCACAGAACAATCCTGGAGGAATACCTCAAGAAGACTTAAAATTGAGTAGAGATTTATCTCTAGCGGGACAGTGACCCTAAACATACAGCTGGAGGTTCGCTGAAATGGTGTGGTAGAGCAAAGCATAGTCGTGTTAAAATGGCTCAGTCAAAGTCCACATCTACATCCAGTTGAAAATCTAAAAGATTTCCTTTTACAGATGCTCTCAATCCAATCTGAAGAGCTCAAGCTGTTTCCCGAAAAACAACAGGCAAAAAATGTCAGTCTCCATATCTGAAAATACGAAGCTGTTCAAGCTACTTTTACAGCTTTTCACTTTATCCATAAAGAAAACTAAACACTTTGAAACCATCTGATGAACTTCCTCCATCTTCCATTTATAAAGACAGCTGTGTCATTTTCAGATGGCTGTAAATCAACAGCATGAGTGTCATTGTTTTCCCAGCGGTGAGGATTAAAACCGGTCTCGGGGAACAAGCGGAGACTTTAAATCGGCTCTTCACAGACCACAAAGGGAGATCTCTATGTGGGACCGAGCTTAGCTCCAATTCCGTCTTCGCTATAACTTGATCTGGGACGAGGAGCCTGATTCAGGGTAAGCGTATATGAGAGGAGGGAGTGTGTGTAGGGGTGACAGGGAGTTAAGACAGCGGGATACGGTGGGTTTGATGATCTGTGACTGTGGGGAGCTGAGGCGGCCTCTTTTCACCAGCACACCAGCTTGAGATTTCTCAGGATCCTCTGCTATCTCCTCCTCTTCCACACACACACACACACACACACCCCCGCACACCCCAACAAACACACACACAGTCATTTATCATTGCAGCATTATTCATCATTTAGCAACTATTAATACAGACTTTAAAGTAAATGTTTTTTTCATCGGCTTTACAACGGCTGGCAGAATCAGAAAGAAGCTCAGACAAGAAATAAATTAATCTTCAACAAGTTTATGCAGTAAAACTCTCGATTGGCCAGATAATCTCACCAAAACTTGGAACATAATTGTTTTTATTCTTTATTTTTGCTGAAACATAGGTATCCCATTAAAAATAATAAAATTTCAATTTGACATCATTTAAATTGAGGCAGTAACAATCAAAATGTTTTAGTTTTTTTTAGCGGTAGAAGAAATCACTTAGATCATGCAGTTCATTGTTTATGCATATTGTTTTGTTTTCTTTTTTTTTTGCATAAGTCCAAATTAAAATGTGATGGTATTTTTTATTTAAGGTTATGCTGTGAGTATTGTCACACTGCCTATATGAAACCGATGCTTCCCTAAAATAATTCAGCGGCTCTCCAAACTTAACACACCACTGTTAAAGTTGCAGGTTTTTGAAATTTAATAAAAATGAGACTTATGTGCCATTTAAAAAAATAATAAAAATAGGGGAAGACGGTTGGATACAAGCGGACGCTTTATAGAAGCAACTTTTCCTTCAGGTTAGTCTTTCCTCCTTTTTTGAGTTCATCTCTACTGTCAATCTGATGAAACAGAAACACAGTTCGGATCTCCTAGTAGTAGTCATTAAATGCAGTACCAATGCTGCATAGGACTGCGGATAATGACTCTATATTAGGTAATTACAGAGTTGCATTCATGCCATTAACAACGTTTGGTGAAGCTTTGGTTTAGCACAGCAGGAAAACGGTTTTATGGCAGGCACTGAGGTCTGTACAACAGCCAACTACACTCTTCCACTGCCAACACAGCAGCTGTAGCCAGATGCACGTTTTTTAATAAAAGCATGCTGGTGGAAATAATGCATTGCTTTACCTAGTATCTCTATTGGCTACTTTCAGGCTGAGGTTTGTTTGCGGTGAACTAACAAAACATCAACTTGTAAAATTGACATTATTTTTATTTATTTAATGCCAACTGTACCATCACTGCAACATTAAGCGGTGTCATTGCCTGCTGCGAGTTTTAATGCGTCTACTCTGACGAAAGCAAGATCCTAAGAATCAGTTTGCAAAGAGCTAATTGTTCTTGTAAATGCATCAGGAAGAAGCATTCTGGTTGTCTGGCATGAGGAATGCAAAATATGTTTGCATTCCTGATCCTCAGGGTTTGTTTGCAGGAAATCCCCAGGGTTCACCTTCGGCTCATTAAATTTGAATCAAGATAAGTATTACTGCAGCTGCTGCAGGAGAGTTTAGATAAGCTCAGAGTCCACATTAGCAAGATTCGGAAGCAAGATGTAAAAGCTGCTCCAATATAGGTAGGCAGTCGAGTCTTTTTAAGTTGCCATTTTGCCTTCTCTGTGTGTTTTATGAAAGGACCGATTGGGAGAGGGTAGTATAGGTCAGCCCATCTGTTATGCAACACAGTCCTTAAATGACATACCGACAGGAACAAGTCGTCTGAGGTTGTTTTGGGGCAAGTCGGGTCCTGTGTGATGGAACGAGGTGTTTAAATTTGAAGTAAGATTGAAATTAGTGTATTTTGCAAAACTGCGATGGAAGCACTTTTTTTTTCGCATCACACGAGTCATGTGATCAACAACCGGATGTTACTACTGCCGGAAAAGACGAAGAGGACAGCAGGAAGTGGTAGGAAGACGAACAAACTTATTCATGAGTGATTCTAATTACATTTTTTATATAAGTGAAACACCGCAATTGCAAAATTGTGTGTGTGGGGCTGGGGGGCTCAGCAAAATGTAACAATTGAAAAATTGTGTCAACTTTGTTGCTAATTTTGTTGTGCACAACAAAGTTTTGCGCACATTTGTAACGGAAACACAGCCAGTAAGTGTCTGTCTATCTATCTTTGCTCTGCGCCAACTTTAGGTGATGAAAATGGCTCAGCTTTGGTCAATTTTGATGCAAAAGAGTTAATCTCTTTCGAAATGGTATGCCTTCATACATTTATTATTCTGACAACAAGAGTTTTCTTTGAGCCAAGTAAGGAGCCACAGCAAACATGTAAAAGAAAGGCAATTTGGAGTAACACAAGAACCAAACATGCATTATTTTGGACTATGGGAGGAAGTTGGAGCACCCAACTTCCTCCCACTGTGTGAACCTGGCTGAGGATGTGATGTCAGAATGGACCGTCGTACATGCTGCCCATGTGGCAGTCTCATAAGTCAAGCTGACGGGTCAGTATTAAAGGCGGGTAAATAAAGCTTCGGGAGAGTCTACCATTTCAGCTCATCAGCAACCGTTAGTAAGACACAAATACCATCAGCCACCGGCGAGAGCAGAGGTATGAGAAGGGTGGAAGAGAGGCAGTTAAACAAGATACAGAAAGCGTTTGTTACTCTCGGTTTTCACAAGTTGGTCACAAGAGTGCAATGTTAAAAACAGACCCCATTTTAAGAAGCGTTCTTGTCCAAAAGTAGTTTGGGGATCGAAATGAGTCACTAAACAGAGACTGAGTCCGACTGGCAACAGGGACCTTGTAAGACGTGTTTCAGTGCCAATGCTTTACCATTATTCATTTGATGATGTGCTGACAGATGAGTCTTTAAACTGCTTGTGTTGCAGCCGGGCGTGGCAGAGGAATGTGCTGCAACAAAGTCACCAATGAGCAGCATACACAAATATATGATTACACCCGATGAAAAGACAATCACTGCCGTCCACAAACACAAATACGGGTTCTTGAAAGACGCTTTGATAGGCCACCTCTGTAAGCTATTTTCAACATGTCTGAACGAACCTTCATCCGCTCTGAAAGACGACGGAATACAGAACATGTCAAGCACATAGCATAGGAGGAGGTGGATCAGCTCAGGGATCTGCGGTTGCAGAAACAAACGACTGTGACGTTTTGCCGGCTTACAGGAGCCCACTCCTTTTGCGAAAAATCTTGAGCATCTCAACCAACGGTAATCCTCTGCTTGGGCAACAGCTTGAAACAAGAGGGCAGATGAAGAGGAAGGGCCTCGACATCTCGCTTAGTCTGATGAGAAAACTTCCAGAAAAGGAGACGTTCCCTGCTTTCTCTCAGGAATGTTTGAGTAAGAACCAGAACACGGGATGTGCGGTGTAGGCCTCAAACGCGAGGAGGAAAGGGCACTGCGAGGCCGAGCAATTATTTAATTAGCTGAACTCGACACGCTCCTCTGGACAGGAGGTTAATGGAGTGAGTGCCTACAGAGAGACAAAGGGGATAGTTGAAGAAAAGCATGATGGGAGTTCAGTATGTACATTTAGTATATATTGTACAAAGACCAAAAACAGTAGAAAACAGCTTCTACTACTGTGCGTGCCTCCCTGTTAATCCCAGCTGGGATTATGTGTTCCCCCATCTCTTACGGGGCCCGAGGGATGGAAAGCTAAATAGAAGATTACAAATGTGTCTTTGGATTTCCAGCAGAGACAAAATCATTTTTACAGTCACATAAATTAAGGTTAGGATTTCTGGGGAAAAAAAGCCCTGCAAGCACTCTTGTGCCAAAAGTGTTCACTCACCCTCATTAAATTCAGGTGTTCTACTAAGTTTCATTGCCACACGTATAAAACCCAGCACAACGGGGAATGCTGCTACAGACACCTGAGGAAGAATTGGTTCCAGTCGTGAAATTTCCTCACTACTAAATATTCCACAGTTAGAGGCATTAAGAGTGATTGGAAAAGACAGAAACTCAGCCACAAAGTGGTGGATCATATAAGATTACAGAGCAGGGTCAGTAGATGATGAGGCTCGCAGTGAGCAGAGGTCTGTAGCATTCAGTAGCTACAGACCTCCCAACTTCAGATTACTTCAAGAACAGGCTACAGAGAGATTCACAGAATGAGTTTCCATTGGCAAACAGCAGCTACTTCCAAGCCATCCTAAGCATTGGATGTATTAGCCTCTCTGGGTGATTTCACACCTCATACTCTGGTAGACTCAGTTTGATTGGGAACCTAAATTGCAACATTCGCTACATTTTCAGCTGGTGCTGTTTGCTTTCACACTGCACTGTGTCAAATGCACCAAACTCTTTAAGCAACCTGTTCGTACCCCTCACCCAGTAGGAAACTATGCAAAGGTCTCTGAGCACAACCTCCTTCTTCACAACATGTAAACCAAAATTAAGTGGCATCACATTTTAGCAGTTGTAGACGTTTTCTTCTAGCAAATGTGCCAAAAACACAACTCTTCAACAATGAGTTCAGCATGAGCAGAAGATGAGGCTTGCATGTTTGTTTTGGTTATAGTTACCTAGAAAGCCATGTGCTATTGTCCGCTTCCTGCTTATGGAGCGGTCTCTGCTCTGCTTGGCACCGAATTGTGAACTGCATAAGAATTCACTTCAACCCGTACTGAGACCTAGGTTTTTAGTTGGACTAGAGTTCACTTTTTTGGCACCAGAGTTCGATTAAGCATTTAAACTGTTTTGAGTATACCAAGATTTTTGATACTCTTTCATGCTCCCAATTATGTGGATCAGTGTGAATTCCTCCTGTTCCAACATGAATGCACCAATACATAAAGCAAGCTACACGAAGACATGTGAAAGTTGTTGTGTAAAAGCTAGAGGAACCTGCACAAAGTACTGACCACCTTGGGAGAACTTAAGACTGGACACCATTAACCAAGTCTTGTTGTCCAACATGAGTGTCTGACCTCATAGATGTGCTTCTGGAAAAATGGCCATACATTCCTATAAACACACTCCTAAACCATGAGGAAATCCTCAACAGAACAGTAAAAGCCATTGTAGCTGCAAAGAGCACAAGTTTATACAAATGGTATGAACAGCACTGTAAGCTTTTCAAAACGATTACAGCAAAATGAATACAAAGAGCTGAAAAAGTGTGGGGGGAGGAGAATCAAGGGAATTATTAGAACAACAAAACACCAAAGACAGGAATCTCAAGTCATACTTTAAACAATATTTCTAGATGTGAGCAGAAGACC
The DNA here is from genome assembly GCA_903066815.1 of Brachyrhaphis roseni. Classification (NCBI taxonomy): domain Eukaryota; kingdom Metazoa; phylum Chordata; class Actinopteri; order Cyprinodontiformes; family Poeciliidae; genus Brachyrhaphis; species Brachyrhaphis roseni. Next base: position 66,308 of record CAEFZY010071729.1, read on the forward strand.
GGGTTGAGTGACTGAATGAGGCTGAACGCACCAAAAAACAAAATAAAACCTTTCCCAGGTGCTTCCTTTGTCACACTTTTCATTTGAATTGACTTGTGTGGAAAGGTTTCCGAATGTAATTTCTGGGAATTCACACAACGATGGAGCACACCTTGTCCATACAGGTTTTTCGCTTCCTTAGCTGGAAGAAGAGTTTCTGGTGGGAATTTATCACTTAATCAATGAAGGGATACAAACCTAAGGCTTTAAAGTGTGGCATTGGGTCTATTCTTAGACAAATGAGGGACAATAAACACATAGGCTGTCTGTCACTCATATAAAATCTCTTCCACAATCTTTAAATTTGCAAAACAAAAACCTGTCGTCGTTCAGCATACCACTTTTTCCATCTACAACCGCCTGCTTTAGATCAGTAAACGCCCGTGCAGCGAGATAACAAACGTTTCTGCCTTTTGGCAGCATACTAGTCTGAGGCACGCAGCTTTATGCTTCAGACAGAGTAACTGTCAAAACTCCTGATTTTACAAGTGATTACGTCTGTTGATGATCGGTTAATCAAATAGGTTCAACGCGTAATTAATTAGTTCCAGTTGACTGCTACTTTCAGTCTGAAGTCCTACAGAAACAGCAAGGGTAGACTTAATTTTTTACCTATTGTTTTATTATTTCGTCCTTAATGCACTGTTATACTCGGAGGGATCCAAAATGTTAGTAGAATGCTAGTAATTGCAATAAATGCACATTATAACTGATCATGTGGCAAAAACTTGCGTAAAGCAGTCAAAAATACAACACTCCACGTTGCTTAATCTTGATTTAGGACTTCTTATAATTGATACTTTCTCCATTGAATCTTACTTTTATGTTATCTCATTAAGTTGTATCAAAATCCAAGGTCTCTGGAGAGGCCAACGAAGACTTTTATTGGTAGCAAAGAAATGCCAGGAACAAAATGTTCAAACTACCACTGTTACCTTTCAAATTTACGAGGTTTTTGTGCCGAGTTTCCCAGTTGGGAGATTTGTTAACTCACAACGAAATATAGATTTGGTTCTTCTCCAGCATCCTGTGCGTGTCCTTCATCTTCCTGCAAGACCGGATTCTGCCCTGTTGTTTTTTTTCATTGCCGCTTCTAAATTTGAATGCGAGGATAGAAGGTAAGAGTACGAGATGAACTCCAGAAAACCTGCAGGTTAAAATGTAACAAATAGTAGGGGTTGCCATAGTAAGTAATGCGTTTTCTAAATTTTAAGCTTCTTTTCAATAAAAAAAAAAAAGAAGGTAAGAGTCTTCCTGATTTTTAATCTTTTCCCTAAAAGGAGCCAAACTGTTTTGAATTTGTAACAAGTGTAACAAGGACATTTTCAGCCTTTCTGCAGGTTTAAGGAAGGCTTAAGATTTGTTCCACATGTTAAGTTAATTGCACCGAAAATGTAAAATTACAGGTTAACTAGCATGAATATGTTTTTGGACCAACAAGGGTAATTCACAAATCCTATTATTTTTTATGTTGTGTTGAAAAACGGGAAATTCAAGGTTGAACTATAAAGAGGTAGTTCTAGATACAACGTTTTATTTACAAGAAAGAAAATCTAGAAGTAATCAAGGTGACTCATCTTTCAGTTTTTATTTATTTATTGTTTAACTACAGAGTTTGGAACACATCACACCTTTGTGAAAGGTTGCTACCAACAATGTGTCTAAATATCCCTTTTTTATTTGGTTCTTTCCTGTTTTTTGCTGTGTGTGTTTATTTTTGTGGACAAACCAGAACATATGCTTTATTATAAGAACGTTTGATTAGTAATTCAGTCAATGACGAGCATCTTTAAGGTCTTCCCTCAACATTTTAAAACAAATTGTGACATGTAATCAAGTTGCACGATTAGTATTTTGAAAAACTTTTTTATTTATCATATTTTGAGTAAAAGGAAAAGTTAAACTCACCACAGGAAACTTTCCTAAAGCAAAGGTTGTAGAGGGTTCCTGTGTTGAGACAATGTACTTCTTTTGTTGTTATTTTTTTTGTTGTTGTTGTTGTTTTCTCCTTTTTGCAGAATTATAACAAATATCTGTGTGTAAAGGACACAATGACCCAGAAAGGGTGTGGGACTATTTGTCCAAAAGCAGCTTTCTAACAGGCTAAACAAAAGTCAGTTTTTTATTAAATTAAAAGTGGTTAGGCGTCTTTGGTTGAAGAGGAAACCATATGCCAAAGAAAAATTCTTTACATCTTGGAATAAGTCTGAAGAAATATTGATAAAGACCAATATAGAAGGTAATGAGGAACCGCAGCTGCTTGGTAGGATAAATTGTCAATTTTTGGATCAAAATAAAGATTAACGACCAATGGAATGATAACTCGGCTAATTTAACAGATTTAATCTATAAGGAAAAATAACCTGGGTTCTTGAGAAATTAAAAGAACGCAAAATTTTAAATACTTTTTCTAGTAACCATCAAATGTTAATATGAAAAGAGAAATAAACTGAGCTTCCTTTTTAAATATTTTTCTCTAGGTCTCGTCTTGTAAATGACGCTGTTATGAGTACAGGTCAGAGCATGACCGTCAGTGGAGACAGAACCGAGAAGGGACAGCATACCAAAGAAATCCACACCACTCACTGCCCTCCTTACCCGGGCCCACCGCATCACGTGCCCTCTGCCAAGGGAAAGTCCCTGAAATCTGAGGGGGGCGCTTCTCCGTGCTCATGTCCGGCATTAAATCTCAAAAATTCACCTGAAAATATGTATGCCGTGTACATTGCTGAGCAAGAAATGGCAAACAATACAGCGACAATGCCCCTGTATCAGTTTTAGACCTCTGGGAAGGACACAACACTGGTTTCTTCCGGTGTTAAGGTGAGAAGTATTATCACAGTGGGAGCCCACTCTCTCTGTGACCCCTATCCGTCTTTTATCTAGGAGGCATTGAGCCGCCGCTGGGATTGGCTTCCGTTTCAAGAAGCCGACAAAGGTGAGTTTCGGTGGCGCCTGCAGTAAAACAAAGTCATCTGTCCAATTTATCATCAAACATAACAGTCAAGAGCTTGAGTAATTGATCATCCAACCCTTTAACCTACTGCATAAGGAAACTAAAAATAGAGGACGTGGCACCTAAAAAGGGAACCGAGACTCTTTACGTCTTTCTATGCTGTTGCTGGTAATGAAGGGCTCACCCAGCTTGTGTGCTGCCAGCTGGGGACATCAACACCTTAAAATGAGCAGCACAGGAACAACAATAGACCCCCGTTCCTCTGGGGATGTGTGAGGGCAGCCTCTGCTACTGTAAGCTGCCACTCACAGCAGGAAACAGTTTACAGCGGAGCACACTGACCTACATCTCCCGGTGAAACAGTGAATCAGCTTATTGGCTGCAAATGGGGCCTCTGCTTATGAATGCATTATCTGACACACCTGTTGTGTGCCTTTTAGATTCGAGAATGTACAAGTAGGATAATATTTCCATTTAAGGTCTTTTATCAAAACTGGAGATCCGAAATCACCCTTAAAATTGTGATAGGTGGATCTCTATACAACAATTTGCCGCTCAATCAGCTCTCAGCACTCTCTTTGGATGTGATCTTGGTCACAGAAACACAATCCTATCAAGCTAAAAAAACTTCGCGTCACTTGTAGATCAGTTTGTCACCATGGCGACGGACCTCAGGAACAATAATGAGCGTTCTGGATCCACAAAGGCAATGTTAGCCACAAGGACACGGGGGAGTATTTTGAAAACTTCCTCCACTTGCTAATAGGGTAGATAAAGGGACTTAAGAACTGGGGATGAGAGGTAGCACAGCGATAAGGTATCCAGAAACAGCCAGTCATTAAAATGTTAATGCCATTCGTGTAAAAATGTTATTTTAAAATGTTTCAGTTGTTTATCCAAAGTTTTCTTCCTCGGTGAACTTGCTCTGCCACCATTCCTCCTGAGGTATCTATAGCTGTGTTTCTATTACAAATGTGCAAAAAACTTTGCCATTTTTTCCACTAATGTCAAAGAAACACAATTGCGGAGTTTCCATTAAACATGAAACGTAATTGAAATCACGCGTGAATATTTTAGTTCATACAATGTCATTAAAAAACATGCCGTGCCATTATCTCCCTACCAATTTCTTCTTCATCTTTTCTAGCAGTAGTAACATTTGCTTCTGATCACGAGCCAAAAAAAAAGTGTTTATATTGCAGTTTTACAAAATACATTAATTTTGATGCAGTCAAGAAAACACCTCATCCTAGTGCAAAAACTTTTTTATCAAAATAGTTTTTTTTAAACTGCCGTGTTTCCATTAAGCAAATTTATTTTCATAATCTCAATTTGCTCAATTACGTAGTCAAAGAAAATGCAGCAAGGAAATCAGGAGAATCTCTTGAGCAAAAAAGAATACATATATTTAGCTTTGATATGACAAATTAGCTGCCAGAAGAAATGGAAATATTGCAAAAAAAAAAACTAAATAATAAGCAAAACAAACAGTCATGTAGAACTCCAGCACCATCATCATTGTTTTTGTCTGTGACAGAGCAAGCACTTTTCATTGCTGCTATATATTTAGGCAGCTGCCTTAAGATCAGTGACTTATAAGCTCCAAACAAAGTTATAAAAAAGACTGCATGTTTGTGATTTCTCTGGAGCCTGCAGAGCTGACTGTTCACAGTGGAATGATGCACAAGGTAGCCAACGTAATGAAGAATAACACATTGTACACAACATAAAGATTAGCAGAGTGTGTTCCATCAGAGACCTCTGCAATTCTGCATTAATAAAGACTAGTACAGGTGGTTCCACCTAACTATAGCTATAATTATTCCCAGACTTACTCGACTGCCGCTATCTCCTACTGCTCTCCATTTATGTATTATTCGAAGTTAAAACTGCCATAAACTTTGTGTTCCCTCAGTTTTTATTTTTCTCTCATAAAAAATCCTCCTATTTCAGAAGTTCAGTGTCTTTTTCCCCATATAGAGCCATTAATGGAGATATTGCTGTCATTAACTTTTTCTTAGGATTGGTATTCCTAACTTTCTGTGTCTAAATGAGTTTTCCACAGACAGAGCTGGTGACCAAGGTGTTGCTCCCACTGGGTTAGTGTACTCTTAGTTTTTGTCCGTATAGAAAGCTCTTCTAGTTATCTCTGTTTTTAGCTGGGGGGGGTTTTCCTATACTGATTCACTCAAAGCGATTGCTGCCTATGAGTGCATATTTTCTAAATGTGGTTTAATCTGTTTTATAGACAGAGGGCAGAGTGACTACTACCAATAACTATGAGTACTACTCTTGTTTATTTTTCTCATAGACGGTACCATTAACTCAGTGTTTGTGTCCTCTATTGTCGCCACAAACTTGCTTACGGTTAGACAATTTTGAATCTGACTGTATTGCATTTTTTGGACTGGATTGGACTATGTGCAATTGTATCTAAATCTGTTTATTGTATTGGAATAAATTGGATTGATTTTGAAATAATTATTGATCAAATTGTATATTATATTTTTGGATGTGAATTGGATATTTTGCCTTATAAACTGTTCTGAGATTATTCTTTTTATCATTTTTTTTTCAGGGCAGTTTAAAAAGCTATACGGTGGGTGCAAACTTTTCTCATAAGTAAAGAAAAAGGACATGGTGTGTTGAGAATGAGGACATTATGAAACGTTCACATTCACACTGTGACCCCAGGGCAAACCAAAATTTTTCTCTTAAGACTCCGGCTCATCCTGTCTTTCCTCAAGTGTGCGCGTGTGTCAGATTGATAGAACGAAAGGTTGGCCGACAGCAGCATGCAAATTCCTGCGCTCCCAGCAGAACTTAAGCAAGCAGTCAGAAAATAAGCAAATGTTGAGCCTCCCCTCCAAACAAATCCCTTTATTAATGCAATCAGTGAGCCATGAGATGATAAGAGTCACCTCCGATTGGTCTCAAAACACAAAAAAAGACAGATTGACTTTGTCCAAAAGTTTGACCGAGCTACAGATGCTAAAGGAATGCCAGCTGCATGTGTTTATTCTGATGCACAGCAGCCACTTACCTCATATTAAGATTACATAACGCATCTGCCTGTAACCAAGACAACTATCAACCCGCCAGCACATCACATCGCAACCAAAGGGAAGCGCAATGTTTGTCGAAATGCCAAACAAGAAGATTAAAGTGGGAGAGGTCACATTTGTACAAAACAGACACCTCCCTGTTGTCTGTCTCAGAAATGCTCCTCCACTTGCTCCTTCAGGTCACCGCCAGTGATTTATGTGTATTGTTGTACAAAACACACACACAGAGTGATATACTGTCGTCCCCGAAGGTGCATTCCCAGTAAAGCAGGAACTGTAAAATGTTGATATAATTCAGTGAGGAACACGGGCTGTCAGATGCTTCAAGGAGACAATAAAATAGTTGCAACCTGGTGAAAAACATCTCCCCAACTTTGGTTTTCAAACCAAATCACATAATACCAAGACAAGCAACAAATCCATCACGTCCTCTTATGAATTTCAGATTAATCTTGTAATTTTGCTTATTTGGACTAAACCAACGGAGAGGAGAAGGGGAGAGGGACTAAAAGTTATCAAGTATTTCCACATCTCTTTGTAGTTTGTTGGCTGAATAATGTATATTAAGAGGTAACAGACACATTATAAATTAGTCGGACTGCAGGGACTCGTGACTTTTTTGAAGCAAAAAAAAAAAGAGATAATTCTGGCTCAATAATTGAACAATGGTGTTTTCTCACGACGTAGTCCAGTAGGCACGGTTCAATTGGGGGCCAAGGCTGAAACGTTTATTAAATTTTTAGCTAGTGCAATCCGCTTTCATGCCGCACTAAATCAAACGATCCAAACCCATCGATAAACTTGTTACTACCTTGGCAGTTTTGGTGCTGCACCAGAAACCACTCAAGGAAACAACACAAAAACCTCGAAGTAAGACATTAAGTGCAACTTCCTTCTTCACAAAATGTAAACAAGAATGGAGCGGTGCTAGATTTTAACTGATGTATGATTTCACTTTTGTATTTGATAAAAGAGCACAAGCCAGTTCTCCAAATAGCGCAAGATACGCACATTTGTTTTTGTTGTATTTACCCAGAATGCCCTGCAATGGAGTCAGTTTCCTGCTTATGAAGCACTCTCACATAGGCACACAAATTCTGACAGTGGTCAATAATAAGTAAGCTAAATGTAGGTAAATTGCTAGAATAAAAAACGCATATTTTACTACCAAATTTCTGAAAGACTTTGCCATAATAGTGGGAGTGTATGTTTATAATTGAGTCAGTATGTTTAACTTTATCTTATCTGGATTAAATGACACGCAAGATTCAAAGCAGTGCACCTAATCCTTGCTTTTAAAACAAAGTGCAACTGTATTCTACGTAATCATTTGCATGACATCCATGCCCATCTTGGCTGAAAGTAAACCTCTGGTTAGGACAGTATGTACTCAAAGATTTAGCGTTAAATTTCTAATCTTAAAGTCAACATTTCCATTTTGAAGCATCTGCAGTTATCCCTCCAATAACCGGTTATGTTCAACCCGTGGCCTGATCTTTCAACATCCCAAATCACAGGGGGATATACCTGACCCACCTACAGTTTCACCGCCTTGCTGCTCCCAGCAGGCTAAATGGCAGCTTTGAAGCCTGAGAGGATTGGATAACAGCAGCCTTCATCTCTGAGCTGGTTTAAAAAGTCAAAAATCTGCAGGTCTTCCAAATGAATTTTCATACCGCAAATATATAAAAATATGAATTAGATCATTACTATTCTCTATTGTTTGTATCTTGTCATTGGCAGGGCAATGCTCTCTGAAAGGGACACATTTTACAAAGGTAAGAGAAGAAGAATGAAATGTATTGACTACTTCACTAACAGATCACTTAAGTAATGACTAACAGCACCACCACTTTACTCTTCTAAGGTCTTGCTTTGTAGTTGTAAAGTACAGCCTTTTAATGGAAAAACCCCAAAACTATCCGGACCCTTTGAAAATCTGAGAGCAACTGAAACATATTAGATTATAAGGAGACCTCTGCACGAACACACTCAAACAGAGACTTGTGTTTTCTTAGCCTGACACCAGGGCAGCTGACCTTTCCAGGGAGCCGTGTGGGAAACGGCTAACACTGCGGTCATGTTTACTGACATTGTATTAAATCACTGCCATCTCTGCATCCACTTTGCTCCACTGTGTGCTGGAGGAGACAGGGTCGCCGCCGGCCCCTGGGCTGCTCTCACGCTGGAAAAGGCAGAGTGTGCCTCTGCCTTATTAATCAATAAACCGTATATATCCTGGGTTTATTTTCAGCGACTGGATTCACATTGTAAAGACACAGTCCTGAATGTTTACCAGCTGTCTCGGATGAGGTTTATTACCTTCTCCTGCAGCTCTGCCACGCGTGGGTGGGACGTGTTGGGTGGATATGCATATTTAAATGAATTTAAGGCTAAACATTTGTCAGGCTGCTTGTGAAGCTAGCAGCCTGACACTGGGGCACATATTGGTCTACATAAACAGCTCACAAACGAAGAGGAGTAAAACAGTAAATAGAATAAGAAACTAGGGTTTACTTTGGATAAGACTAACATTGAAGAGGAAAACTAATATTTACATCAGGGAAGCATTTTTAAAAAGAAAAATCTGCTTGCAACTGTACAAAATTTCATGTGGGGACAGTTAAAGTGTACAGGAGGCATAAAAATGCCTCCTGTTTCTGGTATAGAATACCAAAGACAGCTAAACTACAACGTCTGATGAGGATCGTGTGATTTGCTATTCAATTACTGGTCTGTATTAGAAAATAACAATCATCATAGAACTCAGAGCCTTACCCGACTTAATTAAAGACTATTTAAATGCAACTTGGGGAAATCTACTAAGCATGCTCCCTCATTTTGTTAGTCATAAAAGCACCTTTAGCAGCAATACATTGTCATAATCCTTTTCTGTATGACTTTATAAATCTCTTCCATCTCTGTGACAACATTGCCTCGAGTCAATTTGGTTTGAGAGTGTACATTTATGCACGACCACCGTGGCGTTTCTGACAGGTTAAGGTCTGGACTTTGGCTGGGCCACTTGAAGCTACCTCACTCCACGGCAAGGTGCTCACTTTTCCACGGTTTTTGTGAGGCATTTATGCTGATATGCTGTGTTTGGTCTCCAAACATCTCCACTGTGGTCTCATATATCCAAGGACTCCTTATCAAATCTAAAGCGGATGTTTTCTCCTGGCAACTCTTCAAAACAAGCCATACTTATTCATTCTCTTTTGAATGTCATGCAATGCAACACTTAACACGCTAAATGAGGCCTACAGAAGCTGAAATTGAGCTCTTGGGTTATTTGGAATTTCTCATAACGTTAGATAATAACCATGTGGTAAATTTGTTTAAATTTGTGGGATATTCACTCCGGGAAAGATGGGAAACTGTGCAATGTTTTTGTGCCACTAATATTTGTTACCAGAAAATGGATTTTGAATTGTTTGAAAATTACCTCGAAACCCTTCCCATCTTCTTGTTTACTACAGAGGGGCTGTTTTTTTCCAAACAGTCCTCTAAAGGTAAAAGCCTAAACAGCTTATATCCAGGATGTGTGGGGTCTGGAGAGACGTTAGCTGCCCTTTTTCTGACCTTAGGCCTTTACAAGTCCTGAAAGGGGGGAGGTCAACCCTGATGATTCTCTCTGCAGACCTAACTGATCGTTGTCGGACCTGTCCTGTCAAAGTAACCCAACTCCGGCTTTTAGAAAAAGCAGTCACAACTGTCGATCAATTGATTAAGAGAACTTGGCTTCTAGAATCCCTTCTAGAAATTTACAGCAAACAGGGTATACTTAGGGTTTTTTTCTTCATTAATGTGTTGACCATCATGAACATTTTCTTTTCCACATGACCAGACAAAATCATCATAAAAGGTAACATTTATTAAGGCCATAAAATATAAAAGAAACTAACTAAACAAAGTAAAGAAGACGTGGTTGAAAGCTGCAGTAATATTCTATTAAGTTAATTAAAAAAATACATTGTGGAATCCCTAATGTGCACCAGAGCATATCCACATCTTTGGATAAGACTTTTAAGGATTATCTTTTGGACGGGCACAGTAGAAAGCCTGATACTCGCGATGCTTTAATTTATCTGTCAAACAACCATGCTTCACACTGAGGTGAGATCACAATTAAATGCAGAAGTTAGAAAGTGCCCTGGCTGTTTTTAAGTTACTACCAGCGACACATTTTGTTCAGCTCTGATAAATTCGTAATAAAGCGGAGGACGAAAACACAAATGACCCATTTTTAGAGCAGGTTTTTGTGGCTGAGTATTTGCCGGCAGGGCAACATCAACTTCCTGGACTTTCTCCTGGTCACATGGCAACAGAGCCTGTGAAAAGCAACTGTTTCTTCAAAGGAGACAAAAGTATGAAGTGAACAAAGTGTCTGGAGAAGGAGAACACGGACATACAACCTTTACAAACTATAACAATCCTCCAGGTCCAAGTGGTACATCAGGTATACTTCAGCATTGTCTAGCTCTTTAACTGTCATCTTTAAGGTCAGACATCGAAGAAAAACTACGCCTGTTAATAAGTCAACACTTGCTCACTCTTTAGGCTGAGCCATTGATGTGAAGTGTTGCTTTTTATTAGGCCTGAATGATTCATAGGCTACTGTTAAGGGATTAATTTCAGGAAAAAAGGGCATTTTGTAAAAAATCTTTAGAATAAAGCGGATTTATAAAAGCATCTTGTGTCTGAAAAAAAGTCTTTTGAAGTCAGAGAAACTGTGGAGTAGCACAAAGCTCAAATAAATGGATGTGACTGACTTCTTAAAAGCTAAAAATAAAAAAAGTTTAAAAAAAAAAGGTTGTGCAATGTTTATTTGCATTTTGCCTGACACCACAACTGAAAATGCTGCTTATTTAACAACTTAGGTGGTTGTATTTTCACTACAGTATGTGTGGGGAAAAAGCCTTACCTAATTTAATACACTTTAGCACCCGATTCTTGTTTTAATGACTACAATTTTGTGTTGTGTGATCCTTCCTGGGAAATAAGTCAAATAATTCATTAAAAACCCAAAAATGAATACATTTATGCCCTTGATGAGCATATGTAAACCTCCGACTGGAATATTAAATAAAGCCAAATGAATAAATAAAGGAAAAGACAGCTGGACCATATATTAGTGTCCCAAAAGTATTGTGTATATCCTTTGTGACACAAAGAAACACATACTTTGATGTCTGTATTTAACACTGCCAGTTAAGGCACAGTGTGAAGAGCTGTTCAGTCTGTTCAATCAATAAAGCCTGGTTAAAGATGGATGCAAATGGATAGAAAATACTGTTCTCATTAGTTTATATCGATACTGCAGTTAAAAGGGGGTGAAGGAGAGTGCAAGAGTTCATCTGAGGCTTTAAAGATCAAGAACATACAATGACTTCCTAACGTATTCACACATTGTCCTTGCTATTAACTTTAATGTGTGGCAATAAGAATTTTCTGAGAGCTCAACACAGCCTATTGTATAACTGTACAAGCTTTGAAAATGTTGAGACTTGAAACTTTGCTTAAATTATTCTTTTTCCACAAAGTGTTCACCTCAGTCAGACCTGAAGGAGAGCATCAATTTTAAAGCCACAACGCAGATTCTCAATTGGATCTAAATCTGGACTTTGACTGGACCATTCTAAAGGATGAATGTGCTTTCATCTAAACATTGTAGCTCTGGCTGTGTATTTAGAGTTGTTGTTGTGCTGGTAGTAGGCGAACCCGGGTTTTCTTCCAGGATTCTCCTGTATTCATTCATTTTCTCCACCAATTTAACCTCGTTTCCCTATTTAAAACTAGCATCCCTAGGGAATAATGCTGCCACCACCATGTCTTACAACAGGGATGGCGTTATTAGGGTAATGTGCAGTGTTAATAATGTTTTTAACGCACGCTGAAAGATTTCATTTTGCTCCAACCTTCTTAGAGTGTGTATCCGCTTTCAAATATCTATTTCTTTGTGTCGCTTCTGTCAGATCCGACTCAAAAACAACACAAAAAGGTTTGCGAGGGATCAAAATGTAAAAAATAACAAAAAAAAATAGCAGGCAAAAGGGTTGTGAATACTTTTACAAGGTACTGCGTGTAAACACAGCATGATTTCCCCTGACGTCCTTGATAAATAAAGCCAATGCCCTTGCATTTAAAGACTCTGCAGCCAGCATTTTAGTCATGTCATGCATTCCTCAGCAACGTACAGGAGGGGGGTAAAAATGCATCACTCTCCATAAATGCGCAGGGCTTTCCTCGGCTTTCCCCGAGAAAACCACTGGGGACCGGAGGGAAACGAGGAGGAGGGGAAGAAGAGGCTGTGGGGGTAAATCCTGCACGCATATTCAAAAATATATAGAAAATAAATGACAGGCTCGTAGCGGGTTGATCTTACCTGTGATGGCTACATTTGCAGCATCAGACGAGTGGCTTGGCAGATCATTCGAGTAGGAGCACTCCGAGCCCAGTACCGCATAGATGACGAGTCCACGTAGCAATACATTTACTACCATATAACTCATGGTGGAGATTAGGACGGGAAAATGAGGGAATTCGTATCCTGCGAGGGGTCAATTAGTTGCAAAACACACAGCAGTTAGCAGCCTTAATGTAAAGATAAATGTTTTTCTAAAAATCAGATTATAACTGCAAAAATAAATGCGGTGTCACGAAAAAAAATAGACACCTGTAATAAGGGGAAAGCTAGCTAACAGGGAATATGAATTGAAGGTGGGTCAAAAAGGGGAGCTAAGAGGCTTCTAATGGTTTCACAGGCTGTTTCAGAGGGGGGCCACCCCATGGCTAATTTTATACATTTAAAAATGTGTATTAGCTTACAAAATCACATGCAGCCTGTAGGAAAGAGCACTCAATAACTACGACGTTAAAAAAATAATACAAAATAAAATAAGCAACACACAAGTAGCGTTTTGTTTTTAAATCGAGGGGCTACAATTAGCACAAAAAAAGAAGTGGCAATTTAAATCCTTAGGTTAGAGCTGTGAGTGGGAAGAAAAACGCTCCGTGTACTTCCACGTACAGTCGTGTACAACCACCGGCATATTCAGCCTCTTCACGTCGAACAAGAAAAACAAAAACAACAACAAAAAAAATCCCGGTTGCATCAAATATTATCCATTTCTCCGCTCCTCTCCGTGTAGTCCTTCTCCGAGTTGGATATCGGCCGCGCACGACATCCGCCTACTTCCCGAATGAAGTTTTTAAAGTCAGCTCTTCGTGGCTCTCCGTGATACAGTATCCTCCCGTCATGTTATCAGCTGCTGCTGCTCGCTACGCTTCGCCTCGCCGGCTGGCTGATGGGGACCAGCGGGAGAAGGAAGTCGGTATGCAAAGCGGCTTGACGTGACGAAAAGGACAGGGAGGGGTGAGGACGGGTGAGGAACTGTAGTTTGCCTCCAAATGCCCTGGCGTGCGGGACACCGTCTGATCAGGAGAGACCTTTTTCTGGGAGTGTTTGTACCTGTATGGAGGTAAATTCAGAGCGCTTATTGCCTCCCCGTTACGCCGGGGTTTAAGCTAATGGTGCCCCGTGGGTTTGCTTTAGCCACACCACGTAAGAACCCCCGGAAGCCTCCAGAAACTTAGCGTGGTGTCTTCTTCCACAGTGAAGTGGAGGATGAGCACGTTTTTTAGCCGCCTCATTGTTCTCCTCCATCGGCCCGTCCAAGTTTTTCCTCCCCCGACCGAGCGATCCCATTGGCTGGACTGCCCCGACATGGCAGCGTCTGATTGGTTGGTTCCAACAGCAGTCTTCTGTCTGGTTTTGAAGATGCTCCGCGCGGAAAACAAAGGGACGTTGTTGTTATTGATGGTCAGCGCAGGGTTTATGGATAAGACCTTTATAGTAGCCTTGAAACATAGGACATTAGCCTCATGATACAATTTATGATTAAGATAACATTAAAATAAAATGTAGAACGATATTATGATTATGACATCCTTAAAACAATTACACAATGTGCAAGTAAAATGGCTAACCTTCATCGATTGTCTTCAATTAATCAGAAATCAAGAGGTCCAACATTAGGAATACCAAGATCAGGGGGTCCAAACATTTTGTAACTTGTCAACTCAAGAGTATTCACGCAGGCAAATCGATTTCTTTGCAGGAGAGAAAAGTGTAAATCATGGTAAATCCAAAACTTTAAAATGGTCCATGTTTCCCTAGCTGAAAGAAAGGGAAACTTGTATTATTCAGGTGCAGTTTTTTATCCATCAATCATTTGAGGGGTTTCCTAGAAATCCCCAAATGATCCATACCTCTGAAATATAGGTTTAAAGTCCTCTTTAAATTTTACCAAGATGTTATGTCTGGAAGTAGTAATGGCATTGTGTAGTGACATGGCCAAGTCCCAATTTGAATATGATAGGCAATCTGTGGAGGGAGAGGTGGTGATGGTAAAGAGGTTTTCCAATCTCAAATATAAATTGTCATAAATAAATTGTCCAAATTTATAACTGAGAGGATCAAAAACTCATTTGGGCCATTAGGCTTTATAATGCTGTAATTTGTGGGAGGGAAAAGGGAGAGGGACGGTGTAATTAGTATTTTCTTATACCTTTTTATGGATATTTTCCTGTTGTATGTCCTGAAAAGCTGTGTGGATGTGAATTAATGTGTGAGCAACTGACAACCTCAATTTCCCTATGGGATTAATAAAGTTTAACCTAACCTAACCTAAAATAAATAAACATGTAAAAAGCTGGTAAGCAGTTATTAAAAAGGGTTTGATTGCTGCAGTTTTTTACCAGATTGATGAGCATGTAAAATAACCTTTACTTGCCATTTTTAAATAAATGTAAATAAAAAAAAAAAACTCTTTCAATATTTTAAAATACATACATTGTACTTTCTTTCTATCAGAAAAAAATATCTAATAGTTTTGCGGACTTGTAAGAAAAAGGACAAACAGGATAGGCTCTTGGTTTAGCAAATATTCTCCAAGGACTGAAAAATGATCTATCAAAAGCAGTTATCACAAACTTCTTTGACAGCATCTTGAATGGCCAAGTGGAGAGTGAAGGCAGGCCTGTGCCTTATGATCCAACAGAGAGGAATGGTGTACTGGTCTGTAATTCTGTAAAATGCTATTTTAATGCTAGTTTGAAGTAAAAGTACTTCCCTTCTTACAGATTTATGTATCATTTTGACTCTTTTTTTTTTTTTAGATCAAGCATTAGACAAAGTTAACCAAAGTAAATGCAAAAGGCAGTTTTGAAATTATTTTTTTAAAAAGTTGAAAAATATGACTGTTCAGACTTCGATTAGGCCACTCTAGAAGTTCACAAAATAATGTGAATCATTTACAGTTAAAACCTGAAGTTGACATACACTGACTAAAAAAAAACAGATACACATTCTTTCTCACTGTATTTGAATCAAACCACATTTTTCTCCTTTTTAGATCAGTGTTAGATAATGGATGGATGATAAATGACAAAAAACTTAGGAAGAAGGGTTTTTAAAAATATTTTTTATAATTTTATTTGAATTTAGAAGTACACATTTGGTCAGTGTCAGGGATAATTCTTTTAAACTGTATAACTTGGGTAAAACCGTTTGGGTTTCCATCCACAAGATTCTCACAATAGTTCTGTCCCATTCCTCCTGACAGAACTGGCTTAACTCAGTCAGGTCTGTAGGCCACCCTGCTCTTTCATGCCTTTTCAGATCTGCCCACAACTTCTCCATAGGGTTGAGATTAGGCCTTTTTGATGGAGACAGAAAAACATTAGCTTTGTTGTCTTTAAACCACTTCGTAACCTCTGGAACTCTGGAAGAATCTCTGCCCAAGTTTGAACTTTCTGGCTGATGTCTTCAGTTTCAATAATTCTACATAATGTTCTTTCCTCTTGATGTTACCTATTTTGTGAAGCCCACTAGTCCCTCCTGCCGCAAAACAGACCCACAACATGATGCTGCCACACCCATATTTCACAGTTAGGATACAAGTATCCCTGTTTTTCCACCAAATTAACAATGGTCATTGTGGCAATCAGACCACAGGACATGTCTCCAAAATTGATCTATGTGTCTGTGCATTTGCAAACTGTAATCTGGCTGCTTTACATTTCTTTTGGATTAATGGCTTCCTTTGCACTGAGGGGCCTTTCAGTCAATGTTGGTACAGGACATGTCTCACTAGCTTCGACTAGCATCTTCACAAGATTTCTGACTTTGGTTCTGGAGTCAATCTGCATATTTCGAATCAAAATACATTCATCTCTGGGATACAGAACCAATCTCCGTCCTGAGAGCTATGACAGCCATTCCCATCATGTCTATGCTTGCATATACTTGTTTGAACACACAAATGTCAGCCTCCAATTTACTCAAGTGTGTCAGTTAACCTATCAGAATTTTCCAAAGCCGTGACATCAGCACTTGGGCTTTCCCTTGTTGCTTAACCTCTTAACTGTCACCCTCAAAACGCTTACAAGTAAGCCAATGTGTCCATGAGGACATTGGTGTCATCAATCATGACAGTTAAGAGGGTTAAAGAGACAGCAATCGTATTGTATGTAAACTTATGATTTTGAAGATATTAATAATTTAATCTCTCTCATTTTGTGTTTTTTTATTCAGTGTGCGTAAACTCCTGGTTTCCATTGTAAGGGGTAAATGAGTTTTCCACAGGACTGTAATTAGAAAATCTAAGACGATCTGAGTACACAGTGCTGCCCAAACATCTGCTAAGATCAGTGTGCTTGATTCAAATTTCAGAAAGAAATCCGTCAACGACAGCCAGTGCCTGCGTGTTGATGGACAGAAGGCACGCTATCCTGCAATGCAACGAATCAGCCACCAGGAGGGACTGCAGTATGAGTAAATCACCACAGCAGGTACATGTTGCAGGACCAACAGACTTGTGGGGCCCAAAGGAGGAGCATGACTGATAAAAGAGTTCGGCGTGGGAGTGCTAGTAAACAGGTGGCAGATGTAGCAGAATCCAGGAGGGTGCGGGAGGGGGAGAGGAAAGACGAAAGAGAAGAACAGCATAATTCGATACCAGCCTGCAGAGAGGACAGCAGGGGATGAGGGAGGCGGCCAAGAACGAGGAAATATGCTACACGTAGGGCGGGGGCTCATTTAGAAATGATTGCAGTGAGCCTCCAGCATACACTTGTGCCTGTCCAAACATTTATCTTGTCACACAACCTGACAGAATTATTCAGAGAAGAAGCACAGACGACTTCAGGTGTGATTGCCTTAATAACCTTTAATTTAAAAAAATAATAATAATAATTTTTTGCAGCACAAGATTTAATGACAATGACTTCCAAAGAATAAAAATGCCACGATTGATCATTCATAATTTAAGGTCGTGTAAAAAGAGAGAACATTTCACCTCAATGTTGGCACTGAAGGTGCTAAACATCCATAAAGTGTGTCGTAACCCTTCATAAATGCAATAAACTGCATGTAGACAGCAGCTTGAACATTACACAAACAGCACTGTTATTTACAGAGTTCTCCACACAAACTGCCCCTTAACCCATACCCAAAAAGGGTAGGATTGGGCAAAAAACAAACAAAAATAACAAAATAAATAAATAAATGTTGCACCATAATCTCACACAAAAAAATGTAAAAAAAACAAAAAAAAACATAAAAATCTAATTTAAGTTATTTATTTGTTGGGGAAAACTGTATATCTTGAGAAATAATTGTTTTATTTTACTTCTAAAAAAAAAATTACAGGTATTGCACTAGCACCCCCAACAATTCCTTTAAAGCAAATGATAATAAATAATTCTTTTAATTAAATTTACATAAACTTAACATTTCTTTTGGCCACTCTTGAAAATGGGTAAGATAAGAGAACATGCCATTTATGTAAGAAATTAACTGGAGCCATGTGATTTGATCAGATTAGAGTAAAACTGAGCTTCTTAGCAGCAAACATCCCAAGTGGACTTGGCAATAACAAAATAATGACGATTAAAATAACATCTTATGTCCACTGTTGAGCACAATTTATTAGGAGTGGTGATCTGGGCCTGTTTCTCTTTCAAAGGAATTGGAAATCTTGCCAAAATCAAAACGTTAAAAAAACCTAGTAGACTCAACTAGAAACATCATTGGTTTTTTCAGGTAAAATAATAATCTAGATTATATGGTCAAAACAAGACCATGTAAAACAAATGGTCTTGTAATCCTAAATAAATCCTTCATTTAGGATTACAGAACTAAATGAAGATGAAAAAGGGCCCAAACAAGACAGATTGCATGAAAACAAATGCTCTAAAAGCCTCCTCTCTCTGTATGCTCCTCAGTATAAACAGCAGGCAATTAAAAAAATGCTGTGAGATTATGCTGCTGCAATTAAACAGGAATTCATTTCAACATTTATTTGTGGATGGCACTGTAGTTCATGGCTTTTTGCAGGTTTCTC
Organism: Brachyrhaphis roseni; assembly: GCA_903066815.1. Lineage (NCBI taxonomy): Eukaryota > Metazoa > Chordata > Actinopteri > Cyprinodontiformes > Poeciliidae > Brachyrhaphis > Brachyrhaphis roseni. The sequence continues at coordinate 84,775 of CAEFZY010071729.1, forward strand.
TCATCATGCTGAAGCAAACTAAGATGCCAAATCATTCATCAGTAACATAAGGATCTAACAGTTTAATAATAACAAGCAGGAGCCGCTGGGCTGCATAAATGGCAGGAACTAATTAACACTTCATTAGGCAAGCACAGAGACGCTGTCGTTGCGTCTCCTCACAATTACTGCTTCATGCAATTCACCTCAGCTGATCGGAGAACTGCCGCGAGGATCATCTTTCCCTGCGGCTTAATGAGGCTGGCTTGGCCTTAGGATTAACTTACATACTGTATGACAACTAATACCATCATAAAGGGAGAATACTATTTATAGGGCTAGAGGTGCGTTTGGCTTTTTGCTTGAACTAGATGAGGTGTGGCCCCCTGATGTCACTTTTCATTAGTCAGCTTGTGTTCATTGTTGTGCAACGAGAACCGACCCAGAACCCTGAGTCTTCGTGTCGGCGACGTTCAGATGGCGGTGGCGAAAAGAAAGATCTGGATGAGCGGTATGACCTTCAGAGTTGAGAGGTCGGCGAGGACGGCCTGCGGTGCGTTCGTCAAAGAAAAGACAAGTCAGACAACTCTCTAAAAATACGTTTTAATATAGACATAAAAAGTTAAGTCAAATATTTGCAGAGGACAGGAGAGCAGCAGGATGATCCAAGATTCCCACCCTGTCCTTTTGGGTTCACTAGGGGGGGATTAAATTTAGGGACACGATCATGTTTAGAAAGAGGGTTTAAAATTTCAGCACTGGGTCTGAGGCGCTAAATATAAAATAAGGAGCAGTGTGTGATGATGATATCTTCTCTTAAGTAGGGCAGGTGGGAGAATTTGCAAGCAAATGGTGCCCCCTAGAACTACTGCCCTCCACATAATGCTGCCGCTTAACCCCGTTGTCATAAAGGGGTGAGGAGGCCAAAAGGGTGGCGAGTCACATAGCCTGCATTCAGGGTTACACTAGCAATGTAAGGCTACACTCAAGACGCTGTAAAAATGGTTGTAAGCACAAACAAAGAGGTTCTCCTACACATGCATGGGTGTCAGAGGACATGGCACATACTTGTCAACGTGCTGGGTGGGGCGGGGGATGAGAGGGTGGAGGCCCCTCTGAAGCTATTTCTAGCTTTCTGTGAGTATGCAACCGATGAAATAGACTCCTCTTTTGAGACACACCTGCGAAACACAGGTCTAAAAGCGGGACAGACAAACCTCAGCCGAGGCCAGCGACGTCACCTCCATCAGGTTTTCAGCGCGGAAGGCAAACACCGCAGCCGCAAGAACTGCAGGGTGAAAGAGACGGCATGATGGGAGAAGAGGGCAGAACAGCATAGTAAAAGTCGTGAAAGATGGAGAATGACGTCAGAAAACAAGAGCGTAGTTGGTATGGAAGTAAGAGTTCAGGATGTACCGACCTGCAACTACCTCCAGCGAGTCATAGCCGAGGATTCGATCCCAAAGCAGGAGCAGCTGATCGGTGGAAAGGTATCCGGAAAAGGCCCGGACCATCCACTTAAAGGCAATACGCAACCTTAGAAGAAAAATTTTACTCTTCAGTGACACTTTTATGTTTCTAATTGCATCCGCTACCTCGCAGACTAACATTTATGATTCCATGACAGAGAGGAAAAATGTAATTCAAGCCATAAACACTAGATGGCAGCACCTCATAAGAATCAGAATGCAATAATCTGCTAACAGTAACAACAGTCTCTAGGGATACTCATGTCTCTGTATGCAAACTCGGATGTATTGGATGGCGAGGAAAAATATTTTATCAGATTAAATGGGACTAAAAAACAAGTGCATGTCACACCAGATTTTTAAAAATCAAAACCAGGTATTTGCCTTCTGGTACTTTGCATTGGCATTTCTCATAAAATTTAAAATAAAGAGTAAAGTTTGTGGTTGTGATGGGATAAAAATGTGAAAAACAAGGCTTCGGCAGGTTTCACCATCTCAGATTGAAGACTTTTTAAGACCTTCTTAAGGCCATTGTGAAATAAATTTAAAACCTGGAGAAGAGAAATCACATTCTTTATATAGTTGTGCCTAGATTTTTTTTTTTTTTGCACAGGAAAGGCAATGTATGGATTAACAACAGCAATGAGTCAGAGGCAAAGACGAATGTCATCCAGCCAACTGGCGATAATTTACGCTAACAAACAGCAGACGCAAAAAGCCTGACAGAAAATTCCCACGAGAAAAATAAACTAAAATAAAATATACAAGATTAAATAGTCTGGTTCGGCAAAATATAAAACCTGTGGATGTCGTATTTAGGGCCAACTTGAACATTTTCTAATGAATTTAAGATATTTTAAGGCCTTAATTTTAGAAATATAAGATTTTTTAAGGATGCACAAACACCCTGAAAAAAGGTCAATGTGTATTCACAGTTTTGCACTGTAGATGATGTACATATAATCACAGAGGTGGGACGGCAAAGTATTTTAACTCACGGCTGAGCACCGATCTGTCGAAGATGGTAAAAGAGCTGAGGCAGGTGGGTTTGGAGTAGCCTCTCAAACTGCAGGCAAAGGGACACTATGCCCTGCAACAGCACAAAACAACAACGTAAAGTCAATTCATTCGTCAGGTAGAGTGGAGCTGTTAAGACTCAACTTTTACCCAGAAAACGCTCCTACCGAGAAAGAAGAAGAGATGGAGTGCAGCCTAAAAAAGTAGCGGATGTACATTTCCCGGAAGACGCTGTAGAGTTTGGACGGCTCGTTGTACAAGAAACACAAGGGCGCCACTGTGGAAACATCCACAAATTACAATACACATGGTTGTATACTGGACGTTTCGACTTGCATAAAAAAAAAAATTGTTTGATACAACTCACCATACATAGAAAAGCCATGGAAGGGGATAACACCTGAGTAAATAAAAATGCCAGCTGAGTGAATTTGCTCTGATTTGATTAAAAAACCTCCATGTCAGAATCTCTCAACGTGAACTCACCATTTGGAGGATAAAAGACAGCATAATCTTCGTCTCCCACTTTCCCTGCAAGGCAGGCAGACAAAGGCACTGAATACCTACATTTGGAGTGTGATCGCTGTTTTAGTGACTAACGTGTCCTTCAACGTGTATATGAAAATGGAAAGGTATCAAGTGATCTGACCGTGTAGGTAGGATTTAGGCGGAGTGGCGCTGTTGTACTTGAAGTGCTCCAGGACGGCGGTGTCCCGGGAGAAACATAAAAGAACCTGGAGAGAAACGGAGCCGGCTCAAAATTTGAGCTGAACAAGGATTTCGAGTGGAAACGTGGAAAATCCACCATTAATACTTATTCCTCTTGAGCCAAAAAAAGTGTATCTTCATTCTACTTCTTTCTAAAGAATAATATGCAGCATGCATTCACATTATTAAGGGTCTTTTTATGTACTCTGGGGCGTGGTGACGGCCTTGAGCGTCCTCGCTATCTCTTCATAAATAACTCTGTTAAATGGTGCACCTGGAGGCAGCAAGGATGTATCAAAGTTCACCGAGCTAAGCATCAGGTGGAGAGGAGGTTCGAGAAATGTTCTGTTAAGTAGAACATTTTTCCATGAAAATGCAGGAATAAATTAGTTTTCATTTCTTTCTGATGGATTTAAATTAATTATAGATATAAATACTAAATGGTATATTCAGGACTGTGAGAATCTATGTCTGTTCCTGTAATGTGTGTGCTTTGTGTAAGATGACTTGTAGCAGCAGGAGGCCAGCAAACTGAGAAACAGAAAGCCTGCAGCCGTAGCTGCCCTGGTAGCAGGACAAAGGATCAAAGACTAGAAGTCCGGAGAAACTCTAGTTTATGGCCCAAAGAGACAACAAACTGTGTTTTCATAACTTCTGGAGGTGCAAAGACAGCATCTTGGGAGTTACGCCTCAGGACAACAGAGATTTTGTGACTGAAATGTGATAGCTGTGTTCACTGTTTGCTGCTCCTTCTATGCAAATGTTTTGTAACTAAGCAAAGCCTCCATGTAATAAATATGCGATTATAGAAGAGCACGTCAGAGCTAGTCTGGGGACGAAGATGGCGGATGTCCCTGGGCTGGTTCTCCGTTCAATTGTATTGCATTTAAAACTTCAGCCGTCTCTTTCATTATTTTATTTAATGTTAATGAAATGTCTGGGTTTAGATCCAACACTTTCAAAGATCTTAAACAGAGAGAAGCTCATCATGTGTTCTGGCTGCCTCCATATTGATTTTAGAGAGGATTCATTTGGAGGGTTTTCCTAAGATAGATTAGTGCCACATATAATCTCCCTGCTTTTGAAAAATATTAAGAAAAACATTGTAAAGATAGGCTGCACAGTGGCGCAGTTGGTAGCACTGTTGCCTTGCAGCAAAATGGTTCTGGGTTCGATTCCCGGCCCGGGGTCTTTCTGCATGGAGTTTGCATGTTCTCCCTGTGCATGTGTGAGTTCTCTCCGGGTACTCCGGCTTCCTCCCACAGTCCAAAAACATGACTGTCAGGTTAATTGGTCTCTCTGAATTCTCCCTAGGTGTAGGTGTGAGTGTGTGTGCATGGTTGTTTGTCCTGTCTGTCTCTGTGTTGCCCTGCGACAGACTGGCGACCTGTCCAGGATGACCCCGCCTCTCACCTGGGACGTTAGCTGGAGATAGACACCAGCACCTCCCGACCCCATTAGGGACAAGGGTGTAAGAAAATGGATGGATGGATTGTAAAGATACAATTATATAATATTCCAACTGCGTTTTGCAACTAAAAACAGCTAGTTACATATTCTGTACAAATGTGCAGACCATTGAACAACTTTTAACGTTTTATACCAGTTAGACGATTAAAATTATTTGTAAGGGCTGAAAGTCAAAAATAACTTTTGTCAATTTGACGATTCCAGACTGTGAAGGAATCTTGTTATCTTCAGAGAAACCTTACTTCACTTGTACTTATTCCTTATTTCCCTCCCTGAAAGTTATTAAGTGTTGTGATTCAGGAATCTATAAGAAATAAATAAAAACAAATTACTGTGAGCAGGTTTCACACTAAAAATCCAATCAGTTCATATCACCACCTCATTGTCCTTTCTTTGGGTAAAGATCAAAATTTTACATAGAGTAAACTCAATGCTCCAAAACAATTGCTATATCACAGCTAATATTTAATGACTGCTTCATGATTCTGTTTGTCTTTCAGATCATAGGCATGCTTGTCCAACTGTGGGAGGTGCCTCATCAAATAACGTAACAGCTATGTCACAAAGATAAAAACAATAATCATTCGAATACACCAAAAAAAAAAAAGAACATCCACTAAGAAAACATGGCTTCTCTGAACAGTTCTGGGAAATCGCCCTTTGGATTTTTTTTTAGAAACCTTCCATGCTTTCTCTTGTCATCTCTTAACTAACATTTTGATATGAAGTAGATTCTTTCACTGTCTAGTGAGTCTGCCATCGGTCAACATTGACAAGGATGCAGAAGGCTGGTCTTTGATAAACCTTGCCCATTCATTGGTTTGCCACCAAAGAGCACGGCAAACAAGCAGCTGCCAAGTTAACCTGTTTGGCAAGTGCAGAAACATGTTTATCGGATGAGCGTCAAAGACAAACAGAGCAGCGACTAACAGAGAAGCTATTGACGCCTGGTTGGAGAATATAACAGCAGATAAAAATGACTGTTGTCACACAGAAGGAGTAAACACCAAGGGTGGCCAAACAGGAAGATGCTGACAGTGTTATCTAGTGGAACAACAGAAGAGGAAAAAGAAATGCTAATGTATAAACAATTTTGACGAACAAGAAACACAGAAATCTGTAATACTGACAATTACATCAAAGTCTTATTTGTTTAAGGAAAAAATACTGTAAGGGTAAATAATGAGAGACTGACTGTTTCATAAAGAAGAGAGCTGACCTGATAGAGGAAATCTTCAAACACAAAGTAGTAGTCGTCGTTACTGGCGGTGAGTTTGACATCCTGTTGAAGCAGAGGATTTTCACAGCTCTTGTGACATAGAACAACTTTTTGCATCTTTACCATCACACATATCCTGTACCTTTCAGGTGAAAACAAAAAGAACAACACACGGGTAGTAACCTGGTTGCACAAGTGTGCACCCCTTTAAATCATAGAAGTTCTCGCTTACAAAAGATTACAAGTCTTGTCCAAAACCCTCTAAAGGCGATCCCTCAGCTTTCAATTTTTTTTTTTTACAACTTTGCATAAACACCCCAGCTCCATTTGAGGAAAATTATCCGCTATCAGGTTTCACTACATTTTTTTCATTGTGGTTCATGATACAAATATCTGTCGGGTACAATGAAACGAAAGCACAAGTTTAGTTTCCTCGGAGTTCAGACCATAACACATTCTCCCACAAGTCTTCTCTGTAAAAAGGTGCATGTGTATTGTACGAGATAGTTTTGATCCTTTGTAGCCTCCGTGCAAACTACTGTTTTAGTTAAAGGACATAGACACTTTGTAATTATTTATGATGCTGTAATGTTTTTGCAATCACAAAACTCTGTCCCATTTCAACAGATGTGTGTATATTTTTCAGTTCCATTGTAAGAAAAGCAGCTCAGACTTAAACCCTGTGAATTTACACACACACACAGCAGTAACTTAACATCCAAGGCCGAGTCATTCAGAGGAATGTGTTTATGAAAAGAAAAAAAAAAAAAAGCATCTGCTAAAGGCGTGCCTACGTTTCATTCACTCAGAGGAGAATGAGTGTTGACCAGCTCACCTTGTAGATGAGGTTATCTACCAGCAGGTTGTGTTGGATCACTCCAGCCCTGAGCTGTTCATAGTGCATCATGTCCTGAAAGGGCAAAGACACAGCAAGTTTTATTTCTCCTACCATCTAGAATGGTCATTATGTTAAACTGAAATGAAGAGAAACAACTTTTAAGTGAATGGTGAGCAAAAAAAAAAAAAAACTAATATGTATACCACTTTGTATAATTTTTTTGGAAAACTCTCACTTCCTTTACAGACACTACTAAATTACGTCCTCCCAGTAACTGTGATGACAGTCCGGTTAAATCGAGCACGAATAGAGAGGGTATCGTGTTTCCGAGAACATGCTTAATCTCTAACGTGTCTCCGGTTTTAGACAGCGTTTCGTAGATGAGCCAAACGGAGCAATAAAAATGTTCTCAGCGACACTTTCTGAGCATTTTGACGATGCTCAGCGCTCCGGCTGCGAGAGAAGCAGCAGAGAGCTGAGGGAGGAAACTGGAACAACTGGAACAGGTACTGTGGACTACATTAATGACAAAGTTTAAAAGGATTTCTGCTAAAATACCAGAGTCCCACCAGTAGCTAATCTAAAAAAAAAAAGAAATTAAAATGTTGAGATTACTTTTGTAAAATTTAGTAATGATATTGTTAATCTGTTATGAGGGTCATGTTAGCACAATCCTTTCAGATCCTTAGATCCTTTTCTCTTCAGCTCTCGCCACTGGTTTTCTGCCAGCTTGATTTAGAGTCTTGCGAACTGTTTTTGTTTTGATTTAGTCAGTTTGGTTTTGGATCGTTATCCATCCTAAAGACCCAATGACGATTGACTTTCCGCTTCCTGACATAATCCAATTGATTTTTCACTTACATTCTCGAGGTATTCACTATAGTTTGTGCTGCCACGTAATCTAATAACGCCAGCCGACCATTCAGAAGAGAAATGAGCCCACATCATCATAGATCCTCCACCATGCTAAACAGTGGTCAGGAGATGCTTTTGGACCAGAGTTAAGTGATCATTCTTTTAATGAAAATGTAATTCGGTTTCAGTAGCAAATCAGTCGACAGGCATATTTATTCATACCCCAGGTTTTGGTTAAACACAATTTTTTAATTTTTGCAAAACGTTTCTTTTGACTGGAAATAATATTCACACTTTTTGCAAATCTGCCCAAAAAGACAGCCTTATTTATTTTTATTTTTTTTTACACACACTGAGCAACATTTGCGACCCCATTTGATGTGCTTTGCGCTCCAGAGCCCTGACCCAAACAGGCCCCTGATCTCATACGATATTTTCCAAACAGGGCCCCAGCAGGTTCTCCTGGACTCTGGTGTTTTGCCACACAGGCAGACAAGCAGAACTGTTTAGGCTAAACTGAGCGAAAGCATTTGATTATCCTAACATTTGTACACACGGGACAAGCCGAGGCCAGTTAAAATAAACACCACGGCAGCAAACACACAGATTATCTTGAATTTATCGGTCAGCTGGTGTTATATGTCATATGTTGGTTTTTAACTTGAAGTTAATGTATCCAACTGGAGATTCAGACAAAAATTTAATGAAAAAAAAAGGAGAAGAGGGAAACAGAAGCAGCTGAGAAGAATATGAGTTGTCGGGAAACAGCTTGGGAAGTGGGGCAGTTGTGCAAGTGACCCGTGAACTTGAGTGTCTGTGCATCTGCTGCCGTACCTGCAGCTGGTTAGTGGAGTTCAGGATGAGGGCCCACAGGTCTGCCCGGAGCCCGGTGGGACAGCCCCGCCTGCTGTACTGCTGGGCCGCTGCGCTGTCCTGCTCCACTACAACTACACAGAACGCAATCGAAAATAAGCAGGACTGCAAAAAAAGACCGGAACCGACTCTTTGCATCGTAAACTTAATGCTTAAATGAGGCATTGATCCATTTCGAATAAAACAAATCAGTATAAAGCAGCAAATCGAAATGGAATTCATACATCCTAAAACTCACATTTTTACAAACACAATATTACACATTTGACTGCAATCAAGCTGTAAATCTTTTGGTGTGCTCCAGTAGGCACTAAGATTTATTTTTTGCAAAATAGCTCAAACTCAGATTGGCTGAGGAGCATCTGTGAACACCAGTTTTTAGGTCTTGCTCCAGATTCTCAGCCTATACTTTGAATGGGCCAGTCTAGAACATAAAACTGTCTACGTTGTGACAGTGGATCCAATCTCCATCTTCTGGCAGCTCATTTCTCTTATACCTAATACATTTTCATCAATATTAAGACATTTTTGACTATATCTTGACTATATCCCAGTTACTCGTAAATTAGCTTTGTCTTATTTCAAGTGTACAAGGATATTTTTCACTAGAAACTACACCAAAAAAAACTTACCGTAATAAGATTTTGTGGTTTTTTTGTCCACTTTCCAGTTGTGTACAACTTTGTATTGTTCCAAAAAATCTAAATAAGCAACATTTATGTTTGTTATAGTAATAATGTGAGTAAATGTGACATATTTAAACGGTGTGAATCCTTTGGCTTGCTGCTGTTGTTTTGCTAACATCCTGTGCTTGAACTCCACTCCACTCAAACAGTTTAGCTTGTTATCACTGCCACATGAACACAACACAGTCTCACTTTAAAGTCAACAGAAAACGGTTCCTGTTTGACTTGCTCACGGTCCTCCAGCAGCACAGATGGGAAAACGAACATCTGCACATCTTAAATTAGGCTGGTGGGCTTACTATTTCACAGCCTACAAAAGCATAAACATCAGAAATCAAGATCTTCATATAATTGTAATAGTTGCACAACTTTCTAGAGCCCCTCAGGCACATTTTAATAACTCCTCAGTTTGCCCACTCCTGTCCTAAATCTACATTGTGACAGTAGCCCAAAACACACATCCCTCAGCTTAAGGTGCAGGCCAGTTGTAGCATAAACTAACACACTCCTCGGTCCCCTAAATTTCCTGTTTGAAGGCACTTAACACTTGGCCTGGAATAGAGGCCGCAGCCCAGAAGTCAAAACAAAGCCAACTGAGGCTGAAGCAGCAAGAGGAGGGTTTGTGGCACTGTATATAAAAAGCACAGCCTGCGTTTTTAAGGCTATTGATGCTTGATCGGTGTCCATATTAAGCTTTGTGTTTATACTGGCTTTGAGTGTTGCTTTGACTGATTATGGAACCTGAGAAAAAGATTTGTCAATGAGAGAAGTAGGGCACTTGTTCCTGCCATACCAATGTATATTTTCAGTTTCTATATGTATATATGACATGTAATGGATATTATTGGAGTTTCCATTGAGATGTTTTCGAAGACCTATGAAACAGACTCAACTGGAAGGAGAATTTGCAACAAAACTTCTTGTAACCTTTTAGATGGTCCTTTCAAAGGCTTTATGAGACTTTTCTCTGTCAATCATCTCTAGTCCAGTTTTTGACCATTTTCACAGAAAGGCTTTATTTTTCTATGTTACACCACCTAACCCTGATACTTTAATCATTCAGGCATAAAATCTAAAACTAAACCTCAAGGAATGAGCAAGAGTTTACAAAGGTCTACAATGAATTAATGACACATGCTGCTGTGGGAAGGCACATGGATGGAAAGATGTAATGGACATAGAAAAAGAAAGGGAGGAAAGGACAGGGGGATTGAGGAATAAAAGGTACAAAGAAGAAAGCTTTGTACCTAAGTAAACAAATGAAGAAGAATTGAAGAAAGGAAAGGCACACACAACATTTAAGCAATGGTATAAAGGATAAAGTCTGGAAATACAAAGATTTTCTATACTCTTATTTTCTTTCCCAAAGACGACAAACTACTTTAGGAAAATTCTAGGATTTTCTAGTCTGAAAATCCCAATATTTTCCAGACTAGGAACTATGAATTCAGCTGATACCAAAGAACAACAATTCTGAATTTCTAAAGGAGTAGGGCTGCATAGCAAAACAAATCAAAAAAAGCACACACATGTACGCTAACCTTTTTTGCCGATCTGAACATAGTCATTTTCAAACAGGTCTAGAGGAAAGAGAGAGCAGAACAGATTAGATCAGCACTGTTATCGGTCTGACTTACAAACACACAGACAGCGGAGGCCATTCTATTTAAGGCATGAACGATAAACTGGAACAATGTCAATATCTGGACTTCATGAAGATACTATTTGAGAAATCCCAGGCAGCCAACAGAGAAGCACACACTGATATACAGTCAGGGGGTTTACTGGTGGGTGTGCCAAGCTGTTCAATGGATAAACACGCGTATTTAATCACAACAAGAAGGATTTCTGTGCCTGCTTCTTATAAGCTACTGAGTGATGAGAGGGAAAGCTTCCCCGCTGTCACGCAACTGATCGAATTGCTGTTGCGTGAAAAATGTTTGTTCATTGTGAATTCATCAGACAGACGTGAATCTTTTTGCTTCCTGTAAATACCTGGATGGACATGTGCGAGGTCGTCAATCCCCAACTGGCCGGAGCTCAGGTTCAGCTCTGCGTACGCCTGTCTCTGTGAGCAGAAAAAAAAAAAAAAAAAGCAGTTTCCGACATTATTTAGTCAGCTGCTTTAATTGTGCCGAAATGTATTTGTAGTTCAGTCAGTTCCTTTTATCCCCAAATTTCATCATTTGCTCTTACATTTGGAAAAGCAAATGCTACCAAGTATTCAAAATTAATTCAGAGAAACCCAAAAGCAAACCTGGACTCCTGCTGCTTCTATGTTCCTATTAATCCGAGACAGGGAGAATGTTATTCCGACATCTTGGGTGGCCACCAACATGCTTACTGAATTTCCTAGCTTGCAAACACAAGGCAAAGATTCCTAATTTCCTCTATTTGTAATAAGTAAAGAGGTTCAACTTCAGTTCTTTTTAAAAGAAAAATCAACTCTGCATGGAAAAGAGACCAAGTGGTGTTCAGGAACTGAATCTACAACCTTCCACTTGCAAGACGACCACATGAGTGAAGAAGTAAGTTGTGCTCATGTCCTCTTTGTTTCCTTCAGTGGTTCTTGATTCAGCGCCATCACAGGCAAGGGGGTGAAAAGGTTTTTCAAAGGGATTGGATCATTTGACACAGTGCAGTGTGAAAGCAAGCTGCACCAGATGAAAATGTAACAAATGTTGCAATTTTGGTCCCCAATCAAACTAAGACTACCAGATTATCAGGAGTGAAAACACCGTTAGAGATGTTATCCAGATGCCACTAGGTTGTTCGGGAGGCATGAAAGGAAATTGGCCTTTTCTGCCATACCATTACAAATATAAACGTGAAGTGGTGCTTTTACTAGAACTATAAGCTGTGTGCTTTGACCAGACAACACTAACGCTCAGCAACAAACGCTTCGGCTGGTCCTGGGGTCAAGCAAAAGATGACGACATGGCTGGAAATCTAAAACTTAAGGCCAAATCAACAAAGTAATGGTTCAACTGAAATCAACCATCAGGGCCATCACAGTCCCCAGAACTGGCAAGGCTACAAGATGATCAAAAACTCTCTGGTGGAACACAGATACTTTTTATGATCATTTGTTCATTAAAATGTATTACTGTGTAAAAAAAAAAAATCGTTAGAAACATATAAGGATGTGATATATACCAGCTGTGGAATATCTCTGACGTTGAGGGGAACCTGAATGAGCCCCCAATGGCTCCGGGCGCTTACGTCCTCGCAGCTGTCATGGTTGGGGTTCCGCAAACTGATCAACACCTGAGTTGACGGCAATAAAAAAAAATTTAAAAAGCGAAAAGGTACAGTACATCTCCAAATTTTCAACATGACAAAAATAAATTATCAGCAGCAAGAAATGCGATTACCTCGAGAAAGTCTTTCGGTGCATAAACGGGCCTGAAGCGACTCAAGTCTGCAACAAACACAGAAACAACTGCTTGGCATTCTGAGGTCAGCAGAAGAGTGCTTCCATTGTGACGACACGATTGTAAATTCATTGCCGGAACAGGGAAGGACGGGGCTTCACTTTTGGGATGGAAGCAGGGTGTTGCAGCCATTATCGCAGCTCCGTGCAAGAGGTCTGGACAGCTTCTATACTCACAGTCCACAATGTTTACAGCCAGAGAAGGGGGACATCCTAAATGTTATTATACGTCCCTGAGCTGTGATAGCACTGTTAGGACTAAAAGAATGGCCTGCTCTCTGGAAAGGGCTGGCTTCGAGCAAAAAGGAGAAAGAAAAGAGCTAATAAATCCAAAATTTAACAACAAAGCACACTGCCTTCCGAAAGTTTTCAAAACCTTTGAACTTTTTTCACATTACAACAAAACCTCAGCACATTCTATCAGGTTTTGCAATCGATTTTTTATGATTCCGGTAGCGTTTACCTAAGAGTGATTTTAGTATAATTCTAGCTGTTCAGTGAAGGTTTTTGGAGAACATTAGTGAACAAATGGCATTGTGAAGACCAAGGAAATAAGCACAGAAAGACTAGAGACTGAGTGAGATAGATAGACAGCTACAATGAAATAGTCCAGATTGTCTCTAGCTATTCACATCCGATAGATACACATTAAAAAATAGACATACATCCAAGGAGTCTGCAGGTTTCACCAACTCAAAATTAATATTTTTTACAGCCATTATGAATGTAATTCAAGGCATGACAGAAATGTACAAAACTGCATATTTTATGCAGTGGTAGTGCCAAAATCTTTTGCACAAAATGCATATGGGTTGGCAACAGAAATGAGCTAGAGGCGAAGACAAACATCGCCCAGCCAAATAGTGATAAATTTACAGTTTACCCATGATAGAAGCAAACAAAGTGAGCTAGCTAGCTACCAGGGGTTTGTTATCAGCTAGTTAGCGGTAGCCGAAACCGCCTTGAGTCACAGAACAAAATGAAGAAGTCTGCGTGCGACTCAAACGTTTGCTTGACAGAAAAGAAACTATATAAAATATACAGCATTAAATCACACCTCAACAAAACTTAAGATCACTGATCAGCTATTTAAGGCTCACATTTGCATTTTTAAATTAATTTAAGACATCTTAAGGCTTTAATTTTAGATACATGAATTTAAGACTTTTAACAGATGCAGATACCCTGGACGTCATTTTACTTAATCGCTGTTCAACGCTTTGTGTTAACCTGTCACCTAAAATCCCACTAAAAACTTTGAAGTTTGTAGTTGGAACCTTATAGAAAACATTGAACTAATCTGTTTTACTTTTGCAAGACACTGAACTCTTCCTAAAGCGTTTCTGAAGTCTGAATATTTTAAGTTTGAGTGAAGCAATAAGAGTCACAATCGATGGACACATTCCTTATTAACAAACCAGTCGCTAGAAAAATCTTGACTGGATAAATATAGCTCGCAAAGCAAACACAGAAGTGGTAGATCTGGTTCAGAACAACATGGCAAGTTGTTAAGCTGATGCCAGCCCATGCATACACATCAACACCAATCTGTCATAGCAGGCAGATGACTGCAGGGGCCAAAACCCTGGGTAATGTCTGCAGACCTGGTTCATCCGTGCCCATCTCGTTCCACTTGTTGGTGAGCTCCTTCTGCTCGGTTCCGGGCCTCTGTGGGAGCAGGAGGAAACAGAGGGGTCTTTACAAAACAAACAATATGCGGCCCGCAGAACACAGGTCTTGGCTGTGTTTAAATATAGTTGTGTGCACGCAAAGGAACACAGAGATAAAAAAAAAAAAAAACGACAGCCTGGTTACCATCTGGTGAAAGCAAATACAGCGTTACGACAGCCTTTCCACTGGGGAAGTCTCTGCAGTTTAGCGGTATTACCTGTGACGGGCTGCGTTTTCCCCTACCTTACGGGCCAGAGGCACTCCGAGCTCCGTGCTCATGCTGTTCAGGCTTTTCAGGATGCGCTTCTCCCAGCTGGCCTGTGCGCACACATGCAGCCCACATGTGACACGAAAAAAGGGGTTTACATCTCTGGGAATCGGCAGACGAAAAAGACAAAGAAAACGAGAGGAAGATGGAATTCAAAGGAGTGACGGAGACGAGAGGAGACGCACTGACCTGAGCTTTACGCATGTAGGCCAGCGGCTCTTTGAGATGCTCCAGCGGAGCCGTGGGATGGCTTGGAGGCAGCTGGCTGCAGTGGGGAAGCGCACCAGTGAGATAAAACGTTGACTGCAAGAAAGACTGACAGCTTTGATAATTTGATGCAAATGGAACGCTATTCAGAAATAGAACGAATTCATCAAATAGAGAATTGTTTTTTTTTAAGTAAAATATGTCCCCCCCGCCGATCAGAGCTTAAATGACTCAGAACAAATCTCCACCAGAAGTGTTTCACTAAGCCTGCTCAGGGCATGCTGTATGACTCAAGGACTCAGTGCATTAAACACCATACATCCTATTGTAAACACCTACAAGGAGCTCACAGGGCTGACTGCAGGCCGCCACACGGAGAAGTCAGTAACTGCCTCAGGCTGATGTCTGAGCCTCCAGAGAGCAAAGAGGCTCACTTATCCATTAACATGACGGGAGGTGCGGTACACATATGTCAGAGAAATGTATTAGTTTCAGCCAGCTAACCTGAAGTTGCATACCAGATAAAAACGGTAAAATATGAACAGTTCAAAGGCAATGCAAATAAGAATATATAGATGAGAAACTGTCTCCTAAACACTATATGACAAATAGTAGTACAACCTGCTCAAAGGTGTAAATAGGTGTTGCTATCACACTATAACATAAACCTAACAGTGAAGAGTATGAATAAAATAATATAGTAATATTTTTATATATCTGAAAAGAGTGGCAGAAAATTATTAAAGCGTTTTATCTGAACAACGCAGGTGTAAAAGAGTAAAATCTGGTTAATTTACTGCAGCTTTTAAAACACAGATTTATACTTGAATTTAAAAAAAATTTGAAAACTGTATTTTGATTACATTATGTTAGATTTATGTTATGACAGGCGATTTCTTGGAAAACGTTCTTAGATTCTTAGTATATCTATAAGCTGAAAATCTAAAGCACTTTCTGCTCGTGGCTGCAGCCTCCTTTTACTGAAGCTTCTACATGTAAATGAGCTGTAAAATTATGTGTTGATTGATTACAGGATGTAGGAAATGTACTTAATTTACATAAGAAATTTTAGTCATACTGACCACTCGCTTTGCACTACAGCTACTTTTACCTACCGACACTAACAAACATGCAGTACAGTCAGGGTTAAGTCTGTTGCCCAGGGGCTCATCGACATGTGACACAAAGAAGCTGGAATCGAACCTACAACCTCAAGTATACCAAACCGGCTGTGAGTCAGAAATATAAGAAAAAGATCTTTTTGGTGCTGTGAAGGAGTTTTGTGGGGAGCGATAATGGCTGCGTTTGTAACAATGAATTTTAAGTCTATATATCTCACTCCCGAATCAGGGCGTTTTTTTGTTTTTTTCCCCCAGACACAAATCACTGGAGATATTCCAGATATTTACTTAAATATGGAAAAACAACAGGATGGATGGATCTTACAGGCAACAGAGATTAAAGTCTGCAAATAAAGTTGTGCACATCCTATTTTTCTTTTTCCCCAATTATTCACATCTGAAAAACATTTAATTCAGATCTGACTACATCAGAACCCTCTCTCTGCGCAATAAAAAAAAAAGGTATACAAAAGAATAGGGGAGCAGTATTAGAAGATGGGAATGACCCAACCTGAGAGTCAGATATGTTGATGGAGAATGAGCCAAAAACATTCTCAACAACAAGTGTTTGTTGTTAAAGAAGCTCAAAATATTGAAAATATTTCCATGTCGTGGATGATGGAGAAAAAAGATATTCCTGACCGTCACTAAGAACCTGAATGCAACCTAAGACCTAACTGGATCCTGGCAGCTGTTTGGGAAAAGTGTTTTATGTATTTGACTTACATGTGAAGTTCTCTGTAGATAGCATTCTGCAGCTTTTTCTCCCAGCCTAAACAGAGACACATATCCAGATATTCATCATTCTGTCGCTCTCATATTAAAGGCGCGCTGTGGTGTGGCAGCAGGTAACAAAATAAACCTCAACCCACCTGATGTTTTCAGAAAACTGCGCACGTCTTCCTTTAGCGACTCCAATTTTATCTCAGGCCGATGTAAACAGTCCTAAAAAAAAAAAAAAAGAGTTTCATAGTTTACAATGAAGCTGAACAAGAAAGAAAAAGAAAACCTGCCTATTACTGAAACACTGCACCATACAGCAGCAGCTAGCTCCGCGTCGTTAGCCGCATGCTAACTAACTCACTTTAGCTTGCCTCTCTATCTGAGAGTGTAAATGGCTTCCTTTGAGACGCTGGACGACCTGGGCGACGCTCAGGGATAACTCGGTGCCTTCGTCCATCCTGCGGTTCCACCTGGACACCTCACACGGCCCGCTTTCAGGAGATGCTGCGGCTTAACTCTCAGCATCCCTCGAACAGCAGCCGCAGCAGCACCCAGGGGGTTCCTTAGCAACCAAGGTCGGTGCGCGAGAAACAAACACCTGACACTTTTGGTTCCGACTAAATAAAAACGCAGCAAACTTCAGAGGTTGTCTGAAAAGATAACAGTTCAAGCTAACTTTAATAAAAATATTTAGGCACACCTTACCTTTAGAGAATTCTTTATGTAATGTAATGGAAGCCTTTAATCTTTAAGAAACCTTTTAGGAAACCTTCAGTGAACATTCCCTAAAGGTTTGAAACGTTTGTGAAGTTTACATTGAACGCTACCTCTAAGGAATATTCTCTTATGGTTTATTGAAAGGTATATTGTGAAAGCTGCAACTCTTTTTTATGGTATATCCTCTAAGGAGAACCTGCATTATAACCTACAGACGTACCTCTAGACAACACTTTCTAGACGTTCACTGAAGTCGTATATAATGTTCCCAAAGGGAATCCTTGGAAAACATTTCATAAAAACATTCCCTGTAAACCTCCAGAGAAAATTTCCTGAAAAGTTTGAGGAGAGAGTTATATATTAAGAGAATGTTTAGACAAATATTTCCCATTCACTTTTTTTTTCTTATCTTAGTTATCTTTGTAATTAGAAAGATGGGATTAAACTCAGATAACAAGTCAGGTCAAACACATGCTTACTTCAGCCAAGTGGTATGTCTTTTAAATGGCTCCTTCTCTAAATACCTTGGCTCTGGAAAGACATGAATAAAGCTTTGGGAAATTGCTGCCATGACCTCTGGGTTAATATGGAGCAACCTGATTCTGTTTTGCTGCCAAATCTGCACCTTGTCCTGCAGTTTTTAGATGTGCCACAGGTACAAAACGCTGGAATGAAATGGCTTAATTACCTCCTCCTTGTGTAGATAAGATTTCCAGAGCCTTAATGACCTAATTATTCTATTCAGGTGTGATGCAGCAGAGACACATCTAAAAGTTGCACGTCACCGGCCCTCGAGAACTGGATTTTGAGACCCCTGTGAGTCAAGAATAAGAGGCAGCAGAACACAAATCTACAAGTCAAATGTAACATAGATTTTGGCTGGACTTGATTAAAATGGAATAGCATCTATCTTTTATTGTCCCCCCTATGGAGGAAAGTTCAGTGTACCAGCAGTAAAGTCAAGTGAAAGGCAAATGGAAGCCTGCGAATTCACAAAAGTGACAACATAACAAAAATAAAAAGAGATTGTACACTAAGGACAAGTTTATAACATCAGAAATGAATCTGCCTATCGATTTTTAAGTACTCTGATTCATAGAACTGTAAAACTGAGGAGTGAAAGTAAGCTTGGACCAGCCTGTTTTACCTGCTACCGAGTCATTTTATAACCATCTATTATCACTTCCTTGGAAATGAGTTATAAAAAGTCACACATTTATTCTGTTTGGTGCAACAGCAACAAAGGGCGTGTAAAAACTTCGTTTTTTTAAATGCATTTTGACTTTCTCATTTTAGTACAACAATAATTGGCGCCTTTTGAACACGTAACCTAATGGCTGATGACAGCCAGTGTATCCACGCAACAGAACATTTACAATTTCACGCCCGTTCTCAAGAAAATGCCACAGCCTGCAGCAGCATGCCCGTGCAGAGGGTGAGAAGCCCTTTCAATATTGCCAGGGACACAAATAATGTTTGTAATTAAATTCTTCAGCTCTGTTTGGGATTTGTTTGCCTTTTTTTTTTTTTGAAGGGAGGAGGGTTTGGTGGTCATATAGGCGGATTGACGATCCCTCTCCACACGCTGTCAGCAACAGAGGAGCGCAGCAGTGGGAGCTGTTTTTTCTCTCCTCGTTGCTTTTGTTTTGTGAATGGATATTTAAAGTTTGATATCCATGCGCGCTCTCTCTCTCTCTCTCTCTCTCTCTCTCTCTCTCTCTCTCTCTCTCTCTCTCTCTCTCTCTCTCTCTCTCTCTCTCTTTCTCTCTCTGTCTTATGAACGAGCATGACCGCTGCTGAGCTTCAGACAGATTTGACCTGAGCTCACACACAGGAGAGAAGGCGAAATGGAGACCATCACGACCCATGACTTCCTGATTAATTCAACAGATCTGAACAGTGTCTTGTGCCGCTTCGGGATCAATATTTCGGATTGCGAGCCAGGACGGGGCCCCTCTCCAGAGCCCAACGGTAAAGTACACCAATATATCGATGTAACATGCCTGTGAGGATTTCTCAATTTACCTAAAATAGTCTTTTGAACTCCAGATTGTGGCAAAAAGAAACGAGCGCTTTGGGCATTTTTTTCTTGCGTCATTGCGCATTACGCGCACGGCTCAGGTCCTCCACAAAAGCTAATGCAGTCAGCGCTCGCTGGTTCTGCACGGTCAAGTGAGCACAAACTGCATTTGTGCACTTTGCGAGGGGGGGAAAAAACGTAAAGAGCGCCAGTTTGGAACATTTTTGCAAATAAAACCCTGGAAGGCTACCACAGCCCGAAGTGATGCACCGACTCATGAAAATGCGCACGCTGAGCATCAGCGGGGCTGCACATGAGTCACATTTTTATATAAATATTAGAGCGATGTTTCCTTAAGGGAGGCAGATGACTTTGAAAATATACACAGAGTGTAAGAGGACAGAAGACCCAGAGCGGGACTTAGATGTGGCCCATATGGGCAGAAAGCTCCATACGGCGACAGGTGGGATAGTAGCCCCACGACATACAGGCGCATCTCAGAATGCCACTGAAAAAGTTCCTCCTTTTCAGTAATTATTTTCTAGAAGTGAAAGTCACGGTGTTTAAAAAAATGTTTTCATTTTCATTTCTGATTCAGCTTTTCTTGCTGAAATGCTTCAGGTTAGCACTCAAATCACATCAGAAAATGTTTAAAAGCAGGTTTGGAATGATGGTTTCATTTATTATGAGGGAAAAAAGCCTGTTGAAGATGTAATTGAAAACACTTCAGACAACTGGTAGTGAGCTTTTACATGGATGACTTTACATAGATGTTTGGCACTCTATTTGTAGCTTTTTTTTAAATTTATTTATTTCAGTCACACAAAAGGGTTTCCGGGGATGAACGACATGATGAGGGCTATAAAAAAAAATACAGTTTCTCTGTTATATTTATGTTTCCAGAATATCCTTTCATGTGATCCATTCAGACATGGACTTTCTGTTCTGCACAGCCCAACTTTTAGCTGACTTCGTGTTCTATTTAAGTGATTGTCTGTGTCCATTACATTTGAAATAAACGACAAAGCAGTTTCTAACAAAGTTTCATATATTTCTCAAGTGGAGCATCATGGCACAATATGCATGTAAAAGTAGATTTGTTGACAATAATTCTGAGTGCCACACTGCTGGACAGGAGGTGTTCAAAAAAAATTACAAAAAGGATTTTTAATGCAGAAATATCGACCGATGGAAAAGTAGACTGACTTGTCATGATCAGAAGCCCACTTAGTATTCCTCCAGCCTGAGACCTTCTTTCCAGAATCCATATTGATGTGGTCCAATTTAAAGAAAAATAAAGACACTAACACGTCTTTCTTTCTCAGACATCTCCCAGCCTGTCCGGATCGTCCTGTACAGCATCATCTTCCTCCTCAGCCTCATAGGCAACAGCATCATCATCATCGTCCTGCTGCCGGTAGGACAAAGACCGCGGATGAGGACCATCACCAATCTGTTCCTGCTGTCGCTGGCAGTGAGTGACCTCATGATCTCCCTGGTGTGCATCCCCTTCACCTTAATCCCCAACGTCATGAAGGATTTCATCTTTGGCCTCGGCATGTGCAAGCTGGTCACGTACTTCATGGGTATGTAGAGATGTAAGAAGGTGGACTGGAGTTTTCGAAACGAAACAGTTTGATCAAATTTCTCAAATTCTCCCCTGCAGACATGGGACACCCCATTAATTATTTAGTCAGAAGTCTATTATTTTTAGAAGACATGTTCACATATCTATGTCTAATCATTCTCACATCATAACATTTCCGCCTCCATACTTCACAGATTTTTTTTACCCCTGGAATGTTGTCTTTGGTTTATACAAAATGTGTCCGTTATGCTTATAACTAAATAATTATGCTTTAGACAAATCTTTCCAAAAGTCCAGGTTTTTCTTAATGTTCTCTTTGGCAAGTTCTACACACACGGATGTTAACGATATCCAGGAGTTTGCCGATGTTTTGCAACTACGATGGTTTCAGCTCTTCTGGACACCATGGCCAGAAGGTTTGAGAGTGTATATTTAACACTTGTTCCAGGAAAGCATAGGTGAGGTCAGGCAGTAATGTTGGGCGAGATGAACTGACTCTGGTCATCTAGTTTAGCAAAGTCAAGTTTATTTGTACAGCACATTTCAGCAACAAGACAGTTCAAAGTCCAACTATGACACAAGAAACACAGATGACATTTTACGAAATTCCAGTCATCAAGCAAATACATAGCTGATCAATGTTTGACCGCCTACTAACAAAAGGCAACTCTCAACAGTTGAAACTCAGTGTTTTAACTGTTTTCCAGTTTTCTGGAACTTTCTTCCAGATCTGGAGTATATAGGAACTGGATGCTGCTTCTCCATGCTTGGTTCTGGTTCTGGGGATGTTGAGTAGACCAGAACCAAAAGACCTGAGATTATTCCCAATGTGCTCTATGGTGTTGACCTCAGGGCTCTATTCATTCCAGTCAAGATGGAACTTGCTTTGAGCCTTGCTGTGCACGTTGACAAAATGCCGTCGTCATAATTCATCCTCTACTTGACACAAGGCAGTCAGGCAGTGTCCATAAAAATCCATTGGTCCATTCTCGTCCATTGGGATACCAGAGTCCAGTGGAGGGGTGCTTTACTCTTCTGTATCCTATGCTTTGCATTGAACTTGGTGCCTTGGAAATCCATTCCTAGAAGCTCTCTATGGGCTTTGTGAATTATTCTGAAATTCACAAAGTTTGGAGGACGGTAGCTGTTTACTCAGAAGACAACTGGCGACTACTGCACTCTATGAACTGCCCACGTTCACTGATTGAATGTGGTTTGCCATTCTTTGATTGGGATGCTTACACTTTAGCATCAAGGAAATTTAAAAAAATTGACTTATTCTACTCGTAGCATCCTGGTACCACAGCTCAATTCACTGAGCTCTAGCTAGCAACCCATAATTTTTTGCAGACATTTTTAGCAGCAGCCTGCATGACTGGGTACCTTTTAATGATCAGTCGTGTAGTGAATGAGGAGAGTCGATTATAACAAACACAACTATCTTAATGTTAACCAGAACTTAGCTATTTGAAAGTAAATAACCAACTGACAAAAACTTACCTCCCTCAATAAATATAAACTTAGACAAAAATAAACGTCCGCTCACTCCTGCAAACTCCTTCAAGAACTTTTGCAAGGTGTTTAACAAAGACAAACAGTGTGGCCAGGAAGTCCTGGGTCTTTTATCCTCCTCACTTCTGGCAGGCCACCAATCCAGAGTCTCGGCAGGCTTCAGGAGCCAATCAGCGACGGGCACCTGCACACTCTTATTTACATAATTAACCTTAGGAAACCAGTTGTAACATTACATACAAAACATTCACGTTTCCAAATTAAGCAAAAAATATGAGGCTACAGATGACTATAAGTTAAAGGCCGGCTCTTCTTTGGAAGCCGTGCTGCCAGAGCCAAACTTTCCACCATTAGTCCCTTTATTTTAAACCTTGTGCACTGTTGTCTATTTGACTGGAACATCTAAATCCAATGAGGGGTTAGTACTTTTATACTTTTTTAGTGGAATAATGTGTGAAAGATTTTAATTGTGATTGATAACCCTAAAGGTGGATGCAATATAATCCAACTCTGTCTCTATGGTGAGTTATTGTAATTTTTGTTGTGTTGATAATTGCTTTTTAGATAATTGAAGTGGCTGAGGCTGTCTTGCAAGGTTCATTTCCCCTGCATGTTCAAATGCTCCTGGAGATTTAATGAGCCTGAGCTAAAAACTGTTCATCCAGGTCAAAGGAGGCCTTTTTTGTCCAGAGAGTATAAATTCATATTTTTACAGACACAGACCTTTTTAGTTTCAATTTAGGTCTCGCCTAAAGATCTCAACAAGAAAGGCTGAAAACTGACCGCCACGAAAACCAGCAGGAAGACGATTCCTATCAGCTTAGGTTGAAAAAGGTGTCCTGTCCCCACTGCCAAAATTAATCTCACCAGGTCATTCTTTGTGTATGAAACACACATAAATTACCTTTCCGGTCAAGAACAAATGGGGGTAACAACTCTAACCATTTCTGATGTGACTGAGAGCTCTGAAGCGGCGATCATACCAGACGCCAGCCCTCACTGGACATTTTCTCTGTCTTCCCTGTATTCTGAGGAGGTCGTCAAAACACTGCGTCTGAAAATAACTTGGCGCGGGGTAAGGAAGACAATCCGAGCGGCCTCCATGAGTCAACAGGGACACGTCAAATATAATCAGTTTATCAGCTGAAAAAGACAAACACCGCAGACGTAACGTTCGCCATCATTAGCTGTCCTACATTTCAGCTTTCGGGACGACATAAATGTAAACTTTCCAGCCAAGTTGAGGCATATAGCCTCAGAGTTGGACGGGAGATAATGCGTGTTGTATAAAAGTGAAGCTTTGTCCTGTAACTTGTTTTGTCTCAGTCTTTGGGTGCTTGTTAAAACCGGGAACCATGGATATGTGCGAAGATACGGCTTTAAACCGCCTTCTGGGAAATACATGACAAGTGACTCTGGACTAGTTAAAGTATTTAAATATGTGCCACGCTTCTCCTGCATACTAACATCAAACAAAACTCCTTGTACCACCTTTGTTGTAGCAACAGCTATAATGAACCGTTTGTGATCAATGTCGAAGCATCTTTTATACCCACTGTGGTAGATATTTTGCCCACTCTTCTTTACACAGTTGTTTCAGATTACTCTTAAGGTGTTGTACAGCCGGTTTAAGTTCATGTCACAGCATCAAAACTGAATTTTAGTGCAGACTTCGACTATTCCCTTGCAAAACCCTGACACTACCACCACTATGTCTACCTGTCACAATGACGTTTTACACCACATGCAACAAGATGCAAGTCTTTAAAAAAGTTGCCCTTTACTGCAACAGAATGTTAAATCAACAGAAAATATTCCTAGAAGACTTGTATCACTAATATATAATGCATATAAAACATTATTGGGGATTATTGTCCTGTCTCTTTCTTATTTCTGAATCATGACCATTGACCTTAAATGAGGCAGATGAGGCCTGCAGATCTTTAGATGTTGTTCAGACACTCCTGATAAGGTTAGGCACTGATTTCCTGATTTGTGGATGTCAGCAAATCAGTGTGAATATCTGTAGTTTTTCTGTAGAAAACTACAGAAAAATTTTAGTTTTCTGGTCCTTTCCAAACAGATTGATATTAATTACTTTGCTTCCCATATCTCCTTATATTCTTCCTTAAAACAGGGCGTGCTCTTTTGTTTTTCTGATATCATGTAGCCTATTTATCCTCCTGAGTTTTGTATTCATTCAGGTAACTATCTTGATCAAAAACCACAATGAGAGTATTACTTTCAATATGGAAATTGCTCGACATCTGAGTCCACATTTGGTTCAACGGTTTAGTTGGATTTAGCAATGCAATCAAGAGATAGTTTTTCCTGATGGCTTTTAATACTGCGGCATTGAAAGTCATCCGCAAGCTCTGATTTTGTCTGCTCCGGCTTAAATCTCTCAGATTGCTTTCTGTGGTTCATGCTCTTACATTGCTTTGTCTTAGGTCAAGTCCTGATAGATAAGCCTTTGGGGTTGCATGCAACACAGGAACTCATTCATTGAGAAATGAAGGTTGTGTTTATTGGACCTTTCCTTTTTTTTGGCAGTCCACATTAGGTCCACTTGACTCCATTAGCAGGAAAGATATGTCATTTCCCAGTCAGTGCAAGCTTTTTTTCCCCCCCGTGCTGCACATTGTCTGACAGCTGCAGACACTACAGAGACATAGTTGCTCTTATTATAAGATATGTGTTTGCTTGGACAGTGCCAGCAGCGTATCCATGCTAAATTGCCTGTATACATTTGTCTGGCAACTCCACAATATCTAAAAAAAAATAGCTAAACAGATACACAGATTGTGACAGAGCCCTTCCAAAGAGTAAGGTTTCCCACAATGTTAGCAATTTTTACCTTCTATTTATTAATTTATTTTTTTTTACTAAAGTAACTTACATGACCAAGTTAAAAGTGTAAGACTAACAGACTGTACAGACTGCCCTCCATCTAAGCTGGACTGTCAATATGCTCTGTCAGTTATGCTAAGCTAGCTGTATCTGGTTAGCGTACTGCTAATGAAAAAATGCTACTCTCGCATCTCTCTATGAAATCCATCTGGGCCAGCTGAAGTTTGAAGGGGAAAAGTCTTTATTAATTAAAGGTTAAAATGAATAGGTGTGTGTCACTGTAGTGTTATGGAGTTAGATGTTAATTTTAAGTGTCAGCTGTCTATTTAGTAACATGCTGTGGCAAGCGTCATGGCAATTTTGTAAGTTTTTGTTAGTTTGTTTGTTACAAATGCATATTTTCTTGATCTGTTTACTAATTAGGTGTCTACTTATAGCTAATAGGTAGCATTGGATTTGACTAAAGGGTAGTGGAGTTCAGATGCGTGCCACATTTTCAATTCTTATTTGTAAAAAAAAAAACAAAAAAACATTTATCATATTCCTCTCGTTTCACAATTAGGCAGCACTATATTTATATATTTACATTTGAAAGAACACAAAAATAAAATCCAACTGAGGTACTTTAAAGGTTGGGTTTGTGACAACGTGGGAACTTTCAGAGGACATGAATACAATTAAGGGCACTGCAAGACAGTTTCCATTTATTTTGATTCGGGGGATTTGACGTTTCCTACAGAGACAGACTAAACAGAGATGATTTAGTGCATTCAGGGACGCGAACCTCTTCCTTGACTTTAATTCACCTGTGATTCTGATAAATGACCTGGATTACGTCTTCATGTGCCTTGCAGAAAACCTCTGTGGGGATCTTTCTAACAAGGTGGAGTCATTACAGATGATGCATTGAATGCAGATATTTCATTTTCATCCAATTACAGAAACACGAGGAAATGTGATTTTAATTCCTCGCCTCACTTCCTGTTGCTCTATTTAGCCGTACATGGAGATTAAAGGGCCGTCCTCGGGGATTGCTACATCATTTGTCCATGTTTTTATCTGCTTATGTGTCACTCTTGCAGGTTGTGCCCAGCCGTAATTTGAAATGTATTTATAGATCGAGTTGTTATTGCTAAGGACGGTGTTCACACTGATCAGATGCAGCAATGGTGTGTTAAATATGACTAAACGTCCATCCACATTTTACCCTGTGAAGTGTGGGGAGAAAGTCTGAGGGATAAATATAATGGCACTACTTTATCTTTGCATGAACTGTAGCTTTACAGAACACATAAATGTGAGTTTGGCTGTGTCAAAATGTGTCTTTTTAGTTTATTTTTTTTAACGCGCTGACTTATTAAGGTGTGTTGTTGTGATTTGTTCATTTTTAAATTTTGACATGGCATTTCTTTTTTACATTTTACTTTCCTTAGCATCCTTTCTTGAATATCACAAGCAGCAGCTCTCCAAATATTCTGCTGAATTCATTTAAAAAAATGGTTGAACATGGGACAAACCCCGGTTTTTATTAACATTTTTAGCTTAAACGTCTTTGATATTCATATATTTTATTTGTAAAACTGACATGATATTAATGCAGTCGATGTGTTTCAATTATGTAATAAACACGGAAAGAATCTAAGACTGTGGTTCCGACAAAGGAAATGGAGGAAATGTAGTTATTTCATCTTCAGGATTAAGCAATACAACACAATATTCAATTCAATTCAGTTTATTGATACAGCGCCAATTCATAACGAATACTGTCTCGAGGCACTTCACAAAAAGATTGTTTCAATTCAGTTGCACATACATTTTTAATTGATCCTAGTTATCAAACAGGACAGTAAATTCAGTTAGTTGCTGAAAGTAGTTTAAAATCTAAGGAAACTCAGCATCGAGTCCAACATTGTTTTGACAAACTTAAACATCAAAGCAACACTAACATTAGAGACCTCAGACATGCGTAACCAGTGTCAGGTTATGCCAGATCTGCTTAATATGAATCCAATTATAGTATAAATTGCCTGTTTACGTCAGTAGATTTTCATGACACTGCAAATTACTATTAATCTCTTCAGTTCTATAACAAAAGCAGTTCATTCAGGGGTGTCATTTCAAGGATTTGCTATAAAACACTAACACTTGAGAGAGAGGATATTGCTTCATGGTCAAACAGAGCTTTTGGTGTGTTTTCCTCTCTGTGCAGGCATCTCGGTCAGTGTTTCCACCTTCAGCCTGGTGGCCATTTCCATCGAGCGCTACTATGCCATTTGCAGCCCCCTCGCTTCCATGGTGTGGCAGACAAGGAGCCACGCCAAAAAGGTCATCTCTGCCACCTGGGTGGTGTCCTTCATCATGATGCTGCCCTACCCGATTTCCAGCACCCTGAAGCCCTTCACTCGCCTTGACAACAGCACAGGACACATGTGTCGCCTGATATGGCCCAACGCAGTGTTCCAGCAGTCCTGGTGAGATACAGGTCTATTCATTGGGGAGATTTGAACTACACGATGACCGCAAAACGGTTAGCTTAAGATGGCTTTTTTGCAGAGTGGTTTTCTCGTCTTGGTGAAGAGAGAGCGAGGCGGCCATCGGAGGAAATCCAGCAACAAAAACCCTTCAAATAGAAAACATGATTGAAATGGCTCCATATCTGCTTGGTTTGTCCAGGAAGTTGGGTTTTGTTACAAGTCATATGGGTGTAAATAGTAGGGGGATGCACCAGTACAATCCTGGCTTGAACAAGTTTTATATCACTTTTATATGTATGCAGGAACTCCTAAGTAGGCCTTCCAGCTTGGTAGTAAGAACAGAGATCAGACTCTGTTTGCTGTCAATCACACTGAGCTCATGTCGAGATACAAATTAACCTTTATTTGTACCTTTAGCCACAAGAAACCATTAAATCTGAAGAAACTATGCTCTTTTAAACAAACTGTGAGGGACGCTCACCCAGGGAACCATTCATTAAGCCCACCTTTAATTTACTGTAAAATAATTTGGCGCTGACTTGAGTTAAATCCAACAAATGCTCAATGCAGTGCAGTAATTCTGGTGAAATTTGGTCGTCGTAGGTACATCGCTCTGCTGCTGGTGCTTTTCCTGATTCCTGGTATCATGATGATGACGGCTTACGGACTCATCTCCTTGAAGCTGTACAAGGGAATCAAGCGAGCGCAGTCCCTGAAGAACTCCAGCCGTGGTATGACAACAAAGCATGGCTGCAACAATTATATATGTGTTTTTAATGTTTTATTGTGTTTGTTTGTTGTTGTTTTAGTTTACCTTACAGCACGCAACAATGTGTTTTGGGTGCTTTACAGCATGTTGAGTAACATTAAAAAATGTTGCAGTGTGGATGACTGAATTAATTAAATAGAGTTGGGACCACAGACGTCGAGAAGATGCTGCTTTAGCGTTGTTACACAGTGGAAGTGCATGACAAGTTTGCTTTAAAAACAACAGAAGTGTTCTTACAAGCTAGATTTTTATGTCATTTATCACTAAATGCTAATAATGTGGATCACAGAGAGAAAAACAAACAATATATGCAAATTTAAGTTGATTCTAAGAACTTCAACCAATTTTATTTTTTACTAAACCAAACCAATTCATTCGGTTTTAGTCCCATTAATGAAAATTGCAGAACAGGAAATCTAAAGCCAGAAGTCCCTGATCTAGCATGCTAATGTAGAGCCAGCTACACTCTACATTAGCATTGGAATGCTAATCCACTCGACATTAGCACTCTAATGCTAATGTAGAGCCAGCTACACTCTACATTAGCATTGGAATGCTAATGCACTCTACATTAGCACTCTAATGCTAATGTAGAGTGGATTCGCCTTCTACATGAAACTGCTATTGTGTTTTTCCACATTCTCGTCTGTACCAGAACGCCACGCCAGCACCGGCAGCGTCAAACCAGGAAATGTCGATGGCTACAACTCATCTGAGAGCAAGAGATCGAGGAAGAGCAAAAGAGGCGAGTTGCCAGTGACGTCCCGAAACTCCAGCAGAAAGGAGCTGATGGCCAATAAACGCGTCATCCACATGCTCATAGTCATCGTTTTTCTCTTCTTCATCTGCTGGACCCCCGTCTTCGTCGTCAATGCGTGGAAGGCGTTCGACCAGCGCTCGGCGAACCGTCTGACGGGGGCGCCCATCTCTTTCATCCACCTGCTGTCCTACACCTCGTCCTGCGTCAACCCCATCGTGTACTGCTTCACGCACAAACGCTTCCAGCGGACCATACTGGCTACCTTTTGTAGCTTCAAAATCACAGGGGGAATTGGGAAGTGGTTCTACTTGGGGAAGAAAAAAAGCCCAAATGAATGGCACAAAAACGTGGCAAGAGGATACGCGCCCTCCAGTGACCTGAACGTCAATACTCAAAGCATCAGAGGGAGCGCACCCGGCGTCAACACGAACATCCCCATGACACAGTGCAGCGAGGTCCCGTGATCTGGCCTGCTCTGTGCATGCTGTATGTAGAAGTGCCGCCCGGAGTGAAGACGGCGTGTTGTGTGTTGCTGAGCCCTCTCAGTGCTTTCAGGACCAGTTTATGGGTATTTCTTTCATTTTAGCTTGGTGTGAAACGACACGAGTCGGTAGGCCGACGCCTGCTTGACGCAGGCCCCTCACAGCAGACGATCATAGCCAGATGTTTCCCGGAGACCTTCAGAGTCCAGAGTACTGACGATGCTCATTCAGCTTCAGGGACCGCGAGCGTGACATGAAGTGCTCTGACGCAGCAGTAAATAAGTCAATGTCCCAGTACCGCAAATAAATACCGCCACATACTTTAGAATCGTCATGAGCTCTGAATTTACACATATGAAGAAATAAACATTTTTCTTAAATAGTAATGTTTCTTTGAAAATGTTAAAACAATGTCTAATGTTTAAAGACCAAAAATAAGTGGGACTTTTCATTTTTTAAATTTATCTTTAGTCACACAAAAAACAATGTCCTAAACAGAGACTAATGAAACTCAGTTTGTTTGTTTTTTACCTGGGTATCTGATCAACTAAAATTTCAGAAATGATAATGTTGCCTACTTCATAATTGCCCACTCTTTGTTGTGTCTGTAAATTTGTTTCTTTTGTTGTTGTATTTGGAAGCAACATGTATTGCTAAAAGTAGTTAGCACCACAAATATTCTGACTTGAACCTGGAAAGCCATCAGGCCCGGTGTGACGCCATCCCCACCTCCGACTTTCAACCTCTGAGACAAATCAAATGCAGCTTGTGGCTAGATTTGTCCCGATCCCGTTTCTAATAAAGGTTTAAATTCGGCCTTTGTGCTGAGAAGAGTAACAAGTTGGAAGAAATGCTCAGTAGTGTGTTGTGAAATAACAGGTTTCTTTTTTTTTAAAGGCCGAATCAAAGACAATAAATCATAAATATTTGCATGTTAATTTCTTTCTTGATGTCAGAATGATGTCCTCGATTCAAACTCGCTTAGCTTTCATTGGTTTTCACACCGTTTCGTATTGTGATGGCATTTTTAAATACGCTTGTTATGCAGGCCAGCACATAAAAAAACAAAAAAAATGAAGGATATTTTTGTAAATCTTCAAACCCTGTCATTTCTTTGAAGTATGTTTCGCCTTTCATTTGCTCCTGTTGTGAACGTCAACATGTACTGGAGATGGATGGGGTGTAGTTCAGTGTTCTGCTGCGTCACAGGTTGTGTTACCTTTCTTTAAGGACACGGTCTCATTTTATTTATTTTTCATACCAAAGGATCAACTCAATATGAACTTTTAGTGCTGTGAGAGTGGGTTGCCAAATATTTCTTAATAAATAAGGGATGGCTTAAGTATTACTTTCAGTTTTAATGGTACGGTTTCTAGGTTTTAATACACCATCTCTTTGATTTGAATCTTGACATACTGCCTTTCCACTTCCCTAGAAGATATTCTCAACGTCTAGGAATCACCGGCTTCACCGATACATTAATCACAACCAGCAGCTTCGAACTGAAACCCCCCCGCTGCACAAACAGCTGCTGCCCTTGACCCTCTGTATGTATGTGTACCTAAAGGACTGGGCAGCTGGAGAGGCCTTATCTTTTTGTGGGATTTGTAACACCTGCAGCTCGTCTTTAAAGAGTCCGTCTCTCCCCTCACCCACACGATTTCCACACATTCTTACTGCTGAACATAGCAGCGTCAATGTAGCAACTTGTGTGTGTTTTTTCTTTTCCTGTGAGTTCATATGTGATGAATCCAATATTTCTCTTGCCGTTTCTGCCAGTTGTGATGTGAAATGTTGGCTCTCACGTGTACTTCGCCGTCTTTTTGTGATCAGGCTTGTTTCAGGCGAAGGACTGACTAGAAAAATACGATCGTGGGATATTTATCAACTTCTTACGAACGTGGCTGTCAGAAAACGTTTCGACGTTTTACAGCGACTTGCAACGGGCTTTTTCCACGCGTCATGGTCATAACTACGAACTTCAATGCATCTTGCGGGGATTTGTGTAATATGTACAGGCGATAAAGATGTGCACAACTTTGAAGTGGAAAAAAAATGAAATGTCGTTTATTTAAAAAATTGTTTACAAATAATAAAAATAAAAAATCTAAAAAGTGTGGCGTGCATTTGTGTTCAGTTCCTCTGTGGAACCGTGTTTTGGGGGTTGTGGCTCTACACAGTGCCTCTAAAAAATATTCACCCCTTTGAATGTTTTCTCCTTTTTTATTGCTTTTACAATTCATAGTCAACAATATTTGGCTTTTTTGACAAAAAACCCCCCTTTGATATCAAAGTGAAACTGATTTCTATAAAAAAAAATATTATATAAGCATATTTAAAGTAGAATAATTGATTGCATAAATGCCCCCATTTTAAAGGCAATAAAACGTCAAAGGGGGGGAAAACTTTTTAACGGCACTGTAACTCTTACTTATTTCGGTCTGATTGAGTCAAACATGATTAATATAATTCATTTCACTGGTGCATGGATCATAATAATTGGCATTTTGTGACAAACTTTTGGCGCCAACTGGATGTGAATGGAATTGTACATCTAAGAAGAAACATACATTTTTTTTTTTACAGTTTTAAACTGTGAAGTTTGCGTGTAAAGTGCTGTGTATCAAAACCTGGAGCGCACACGGATCCAGGGCAAAACAAGCCGGTGCTTTTAGTGGGTTTCACAAAGTGGACCTTGAAGGAGAAGAGCGACTCTGGCGAGACTCGTGTGTCACTGAAGGAGCAAATGAAACGAAAGCTTTATGTAAGAGCAGGACAAATCCAGGTCAGTTATCCGTACCTTTTAGCATCCATTCAGAGTAAAAGTAATAAATCAAATATACTTTCGCTGACTAATTAAAAACATTCACATTTCATCACTTTTTAAATTCTCATTTTATTCCAATATTGCAAGTTTTTTTTTCTCGTTTTTGTTTTTTTTTAGTTGTTTTTTTCTCCTTTCTTCTTTTAATGACATACAGTTTTGAGCATGATCTGGAGCTGCAATATGTACAAAAACAAACTAACATATGTTATTAAAAAAGAAAAAGAAAAAATAAAAATAATAATAAAAAAAAAACGTCCCCTTTGTTTTGACGTTATTGCTAAATGTTACAAACGGCACAGGTTTCTACCATCAGCAACCCTTTGAGCACTGAGTATATACTACCACATGACACCTCTGCTTACCATTTTACTAGAATAATACACAGATAACAGTGAGAGGAGAGGGAGATGAAGGCGAGGAGGAGATGGAGACAAAGAAAGGGCGATCCAGGTGCAGCGAGGCTAAGCATGGACAACAAAACAAATGTGAAAAATCTTCAAATGCACAATGGAAGATATATATATATTAAAAAAAAACATTAAAAACGATAAAACAATGGAGGAAGAAATGTGTGAGAAGTAGAAAGTTTAGCGCTCTGTAGTGCAAACAGCCAAATAGTCTAAAAGGAGAAGTAAGGCTGAGTGCGACAGAGAAAGGGCTCCACACTCCGTTTTATTCGTTTAAAGCTGCCTCTCACTCTGCCCTGTTTTTGTTTTTTGTTTTTGTTTAGCAGTGCATGAAAACTACATTATAAAAAGACATTTGGCATATTAAGAAGATACATACATTGTTCAGAGCTCATAAAAACACATCCACACAGAACAGCTGCTTTTTTCTTTTTTTGTGTGTTTTTGGTAGTGTAAAATAAAAATAAAAATAAAAACAAAAAGACACGAAAGCAACCAAGGAGAGACAGAGAGACGGTGTTTTCCCTCTTGTGAAGGTTCATATCAACACAGCGTGCGCATTGAGAAGGCATGTAACATCTTAAGTTTTTTAATATTTTGACAGTTTGTTCCCCCTTCTTTTTTGAATGAGCACATTCTGAAAACAGAAAAAAAACAACAGTAAATTAAGTCGGATTGTCGAAGGCGGCGGATTTGTTGAGAGCAAGAGCCGCCATTTTGTTTTCTTAATGAATCTGAAAGCTGCTCGGGGTGGCAACACGTAAACGAATATTTAATCTTAGGAGACGGAGGAAGGTAAAAAATAATAATTATAATAATAAAATCAAAATTTACAGTTATGATTTGGTGACCTCCATCCTGCAGAGCAAAGGGGAAGCGGCGCTGCTGCTCGGTTTATTTATTTACTTTTAGTTTAAAGTCATTCCAGGAAGTGGAGAACTTTAAGGGAAACTTTAGAGGCAGCACGGGCAATAATGCACTTTTTTTCCCTTTTCGTTGAAAATTTGACGTAAGACAACGGGAGACTTTGTACCAATAATTTAAAAAATAGCAATATTACAATATAAAACATTTTACATTAATAACAAACATGACAGATAAGAACAGGGCATAACTTAAGTCATCGTTTCTTTTCTGCGCTTTTTTTTTTATACATTAAAAGGGGGGTGGAACGAATCCTTTTCTGTTCCTGTTTCAAGGTGTAACAAAATTATGAAACACTTCATTGAACAGACATTCAAGTTACAGTGCTGTTGTATCGTTTTGTTTTGTATTGCCTTTGAATGTCTCCCCACAAGCTAGACGGGTTTTTTTTTTTTTTTTTTTTTGGATCTGGTGGAAGACCGGAAGCTCCATTTTTTTTTCCTTTAAATGGACCGAATCAGTATTCGGTCACAGTGACGTCATTACGGCACTAGCACGCTTTAAGGAACTTGCTGGCTGGTGAACTAGTGCTCAGGCGAATGAGAACATAAAACCACGACAATAAAATGACCTGTACAATATTGCTGTTATGTTCGGAAATGCACGTTTTCGTTTTAAATACACATTTAAAAAGGCATTTTTTTGTTTGTTTTTGCTCCCAAAGGAGGTGACGTCACCGCCGGTGCAATGAACCACATGGTAATTTAGACAAAAACAGAAGGCGAGGGGTTTACAGCAGTCAGGATGTAGGCATGGACCGAGTTCAGATTTAAAAAAAAGTTTTTAATATACGCCAATCCTCCCTCCCCCACCTGTTGCTGCACACTGAAAGTCAGGCTGGTTAAAAGAAGGCGATTTTCTTCATTTATTAAAAAAAAAAGAAACAAGGCTGGAAACCGTTCTATTCCAGAAAGGCTATGGAGTGCAAACAAAGGCATCAGTCTCTGTTAGGAGTTCAAAAGCACAACATTTTCCCACCATACAGTTTCTGCACAAGTCTTTAGATTCAGAAGTGACCCACCTGCTGCTGCACACTGACAGCCAGCTGACTGAAAGGCCATTTTATTGTCCATTGCTTACAAGAAAGCGCATCTGCTGAAGCAGTAACTACAAAGCTAGTTAGCTGTTTTTCGTGTTTTAAGATAAAAAAAAAATGCCATAAGGAATGATGTTTGTTGACTTGAGTGCTTTAATATATTTCTATTTTATTTTGTATTTTTGCTCAAGTCTATGCAACAAAATCAAATTGAAAAAAATAAAATAAAATGCACTCAGGTAAAAACTACTGCACTTCTGCCCCCCCCCCCCCCAAGATTTCATCATGTACAATTAAGCAAAATTTTTTATATCCACTGTAAGTTGAGCTACAAAGTTATCTGATAATACTGCCAACATGCTTCTTTTGACTGCCAGTAATTTTAACTTTTAGTCACCAAAAATAAAATATGAAAATACCAATGGAAACCAGCAACTATAAGAAGGGCTTGGTTGTTGTAAAATCTGTTTTAGGAAAGGTAAAGAAATACTTAAGTTAAAATGTTATTAAAAACAAACCAGATAAACATGTTACATCTTAAACATGTATGAAACATTTTGTGGCTTACTTGTAGAAATTAACTACTGGCCACATCTCTGTCAAATTTTTAAAATGATTTTGAGCATTAATATAAAGCAAATGGTGAAAATAAAGGGGGGGAAAAAATGTGCATTTTCAGACTAGAAAAACACAAAGAAGAATTTTATGTTCATTTTTAACCAGTAAAGTTAGGAAGAGTTCAGAAATCAATATCTGGTGGGAAAATCTGGCATTTGCTCTTGTTGATCAGCACCTTATGAAGTAAAATTGAATTCTTGAATAGAAAGCCTTTCGTTCAGGCGTAGAAGCAGATAAAGGGAATTATTCCAGCTAGCGTTCTTCCCGTTTAAAATGGGAGTAAATTTGAAATCTTTCTGTAAATATTGTGACTTTTTTTTCCCCTCGAGGTTATCACACCGGTCCATGCCTACCCGGGAGATATTGTCCCAACCGTGGCAGCAGAAGGACATTATCGAAACAAACACAGAAGAGTAGGGATCTTTGTATTTGTACACCACAAACCCCCCGCCCCCGAAAAAACCCCACAAATCAGGAAGGCTTCAGGAGAAGAAGAAGGCTGCTTCTGCAGGGAGGGTGAAGCCGCAGCGATGAGCTCAAGAGACAGCAGAGCTCCTGTGATAAGCAGCGAGGCATTAGTTTGTGCTACGCACAGCTTCTTCCAAGGTGAGTAAACAGCATATAAGAAAAAGGTGAACTCTTTTTTTTTTCGTCGTTTTGCAGTAAGGCCACATCAAATTGAAAAAGTGTCCATTGTTTTGTGTTTTTTTTTTTTCTCTTTCTTTCTTTTCCTTCTTCTTTTTGGAAAACTACCGGATACAAGCAGAGCACGTGCTGGAAGACACCTCGCCAGGTGCAGTGAGCAACAGATATTAGATATGTGACTGGTCTGTGTGCACAGTAAGAATATACAGTACTAAGGCTTACTAACGCTTATTACATGAGTTTGACTTGTTTTTGTAACCAAGAATGTCTTTTTTTTTTTCTTCCTTTTTGTTTTTCTCCACATATTCTGCAGATGTTGCTATGGCTCCATGTGAGATGTACTGAAGCGTTTGCGTTCCAGGAGACGCGGCGAGCACGCAGAGTATTGCAGGCAAGGCAAAAGGCGTTGCTTAAAGCTTTTTCTTTTTAAAGACTTCATAAAAACCAAAGAGGATAAAAAATATAGGCCCCTCTGAGGTCGTACCCCCCCGCTCCCAATAAAAATAAACATAATAAAAAGCAACCTTCGCTTATGTGAATAAACTAACCCAGACTTCAGATTTTTTTTCCCCCCGCCACTCAAAAGAAGACGTATCAAAAGAAAAAAACAAAACAAAAAAACAATCCAAAGACTGAGAAGCAGGCATTTGCTGTAAGGTCACATTGACATAAAAGGTTTGGGAGTTTGGACCTCAAACAGGGGCAGAAGGGGAGGGAAACAAAGCCCAAAAGCTCAGAGAAGGAATAGAAACTATTTGGTAACAAAAGTGTACTATATGTTTAATACAAAAAAAGGTATGGAGAAAAATGTACCTTTACTAAAGCTTATACAAGATCCTTGGTCCATAAAAACTATGTTATCGTCACGTTTTTGTGTGTCCCTCTGCATCCTGCAACAACAACAATACGCCCAGCTGAGGCGCGTGGGAGTTGATCAGTGTGAATCCAGGCGGGCCGACGACGGACAGATCCGTTCAGGTTGTTGTCGGCGTTGCGTTCAGGGTGGATGTATTGTTGTCGTCGTCGTTTCTCACAGCTGAAGGAAGGTGCTGGTGCTCTGAGCCTGCAGGAACGTCACTCATTCCAAACACCAGGATTAAATAGGCAGGTCCCTACAGTTATCTGCGGGCGACGGAGCTCTTCTGCTTATTCCCATTGGCTGACACCTCGGTGATGTCACTCCTTCAGTCTTGCTCCTTTTGTTTGTATCCCAGCTAAACACGCAGCACTCTACGATGAGTCAAAGTTTGGGTTTAATTCCTATAGTCTGCCATGTATATACCCCAAGGTGTGTTTTGCTCTCAAGGCATACTGTGTGTGCGTTAGGATACCACGGCGGCGGCGGAGGACGAGGACGTGACCCCGGCGCCGGGGTTGCTGTTGGGGCCGTAGACGCCGGGGGCGGCGGCCTCCTGGCTGCTGTTGCTGTGCAGGCTGGCGTTGCCGGCCCGCAGGATGGCGCCGGCGGCGCTGCAGTGCGGCCTCGGGCCGGGCTCCGGCGTGTAGGTGAAGGTCAGCGTGGTGGAGTAGATGATGCCGTCGTTCCTCACCAGGGTGACGGGGACCTGGACGGGCTGCCGCACCCAGCGCCAGCCCTCGCGGAAGGCCGAGATGTCGGGCACCACGCACAGCATGCTCTCCGCACACCTGCAGGGGGCGCACAACAGGAAATATGTTAGTAGTTGCGGCCCACACAAAATTCGGGTTGTTTTGCTTGATGTTCCTGGTCAGGCTTCTATGCCGCGTTTCATAGGGCTGCAACTAACATTTATTTTATTGTACATCGATCTGGAATCTGTTTAATCGTTTTATTTAAATAACCAACTCAGCTGCACATTACTCTGGACTGGAGTCTTTTTTTTATAACCTCATAGTGGAAGATGCCTCTACTGTGATTTTATAGTTTTTATGCTTTGTACAGTGCAGTCTCGACTTGTTTTTAAAAGTGTTACATAAATAAATTTTGACATCAGCATTGACATTATGTCAAAATTTTGCCCTTACTCTACAGTATTTTATTTTGTACTCTACTTTATACTCTTTGTGTGAGTATTTGCTCATATTACCCGTCTCTTTGCTGCTGTTGCACAGAAATTTCCCCAATTTTTATACAATATACAATAAAGCATATTTCTATTGTATCGATTATTCTGATCATTAATCAGTTTGATAAGTAAAGTGGTACATTCTACTGATTCTTCATTTAACCCTTTTTTACACAGTGTTAGAAAGACATTAAAATAAACAAATAATTCAACTATACTTTTTACAAACAAGAAAACAAACATCTTATTGCCTAAAATGCAGAAACAGCATTCCTTTGGTGAAGTGCAACCTGAGGAGTTTTGGCTAGAACATATTTAAAGGCAGATGTACACAGCAAATGTATACATTTCGTACAGTTTTGGGTTAATTACTGCTCCAAATTTATTTATTTTTTCAGCAAACTACACTATTTTTTGAGTCTGTATACTTCAGCTAATGATTAACTGATTACTAAATTAGCTGACGATTATTTCAATAACCGGTTCGTCATTTCAGCCTTAAATATACTCTGCACAGAAAAAAACCGAGCGAGAATGCATGATGCAATGTTGTGTTGATCCACTTATTATAGTCTAAATAGAGGAGTAGATGGGTTAACGTGTTGAAAAAATAAATAAAGTAAGGTGGAGAAGTTCATTAGACTGTAACGGCCTCGCCCAGCTCCGCTCCCGTCAGTCACACATCCCAGACGATTTGCACTCGACTCGCCCTGCGGTTGCAACAAGCGACAAAATGGAACTGGAAGAGGTGAAGCAAAAGCTAAAAATGGGAGAATTTACACTGTAAACTCAAATTATGGTCTAAATGCAAAAGCAGTAAAATCTTAATTGAAATAATATGCTGGGCTTACTTTGGGCTCGGGCCTATAATTAAAGTTAATCAGTCGAGTCAGGCTGAATTTTTTTTTAAGGCCGAAGCTAAACTGAAATATGTGACTTAATGAACAGAATGCAAAAATAGCAAACGATCCAGGGTTCCTTCACATTTTCATGCAGACACATCCAGACTTTTCCACCACTCTAACGAAAATTAAGGCGGACAGGCAGCTCCACTAAGTTAGTTTCTTAGTGACGCAAAAAGGAGAAAATGGGAAATATTCGACACTAATATGCAAAACAGATTGCTTTCTTTTCCTAGATTTTCACAGAAAGGGATCTCCAAAGTAACTTCTCTACATTCATGATTTACTCTCGGTGAAAAACACCGGCCTCCCAAATGGTGTTCGAAGAGCCACATCGTGTCCTTTCTCCGTAAATCTGAACTTACATAAGAGGCTAAAAGTCCCGGAGGAGATTAAAGTCTGGTGAAGAGCAACATCAGGTCATTATTCTGGTATTTCTGAGGGTTTTGCAAGTGAATGGAGCAGCAGACGTGACTCAGGGCTATTTGTCATTATGGATATATTTATTTTCCTAAATCCTGAGCTCATCTTCTTACGTCGTTCCCTGATGAAGGCATCTTTCAGTGACATTCTCACTCTGTTTGAAGCTTATATTTCACTTAAAGGACTCTAAGAAAAACTTTAGCCCAAATTACATATTTCTTCTGTTTTTGCTTCTATGCTATACTTTAATATTTCAGATCATTTAATACATTTTAATACCAGGCAAAGATAACCCAAGTAAGTACAAGACAGTTTTCAAAATCATGATTTGGTTTACAGAGCAATCCATCCTAACCACACCACGCTGATTCTGTGTGAACATATAATTTCTTCCTTTTTAAATCATGAATTAACCAGGATTGAAACCTTTTTTTTAGTTTTGTCTTACTGTCACACTCAGGACAGAAAGCTGGCAAACTAACAGAACCCTGAAAAGATTTAAAAAGAGCCTATATAAAGCAACACGAAGCAGGCTTAAAGAATTAAAAAAAGCAAGAGATCAAATGTTCAGTTGAAATGTTTTGGCTCAAGAGGAAAGCAGGAATAGGTTTTCCAGATTAGAAACAGAAAAAAAAAAAAAAAAAGATAAAAAAATCCATCCAAATTCTGAGAAATTTGTCTTTTCTGTTTTGGAAATGTACTTGTTGAGATCATGAAGAGAGCCTTATATACTCTAAATAGCAGCTTCAGAAGTTTTAAAATGGTAAACTTTGTGTCTAAATTCAGCATGTTTACAAAGT
Source organism: Brachyrhaphis roseni (assembly GCA_903066815.1). Taxonomy (NCBI): domain Eukaryota; kingdom Metazoa; phylum Chordata; class Actinopteri; order Cyprinodontiformes; family Poeciliidae; genus Brachyrhaphis; species Brachyrhaphis roseni. The sequence continues at coordinate 125,111 of CAEFZY010071729.1, forward strand.
AAATTTGAGCTGTATCAGGGTATGTGCAGTTGATTAACATACCGCGCTTTATTGGCTTTTGTTTTGGTTTCGGCCAATAAGCTGGAAGTTTGAAGCAAGCGCATGGCCCATTAACATGTCTAACACATCACTCAATGCACACCTAAAGATACTGGTGAAAAGAAAATGTCAGGACTACTTATATGACATACTATACTAATACTTGACCATGGCCAGTTGCAAAATATGAGAAACGGAGTCATAGACATCTATCCATTTTTAGAGGGTTATAAACCCATTTCTAAGGCTTTGGGACTCCAGCGAACCACAGCATCCACAAATTTTCCATCATTATAATCCGACAATAGAAGGTAAAAATATTTTTTCCCACAGGGTCGTCTTTTTATTTATTTATTTTTTTTTTTAGGCAGGTATTCTTCAAAAAGGGGCATTTTCTCTCTTTACAATCCAGAAAAACAAACGCTGACCTGTACATGGTTTCAGCCTCGACATCTCCGAACCAAACCCGCAGATTTGGTGTGAAGTTCTGTCCCGTCAGCTCCAGCATGGCTACATCCCCCCCGCCGTTAAGCTGCAGACAAGACCAGACGAGTTCAAACACGTGAGCCGACCGTCGCTGCCAAAGACGTTCGTTCTGAGAAAACACCGCCCGCGCCGAGGCTACCTGTAAGCTCTCTACCACAGGCACAGGGGTGACGGGTGAGTGGACCGGGCCCATGCCCTCGTAGAAAGTGTACTCTGCCTTGTCCGTGCTGATGATTGTCCAGGAGGCGCCGTCGTTGATCATCTCCTTGTTTGGTTCCTTTGGGCATGGAGTGGCCTGGCAAGGAGGCAAAGGTAAATGGGAATTCGAGAGATCTACTTGGTGTGATTTTTGACATTGTATGCAGAGGAAACAGTGGCACAGACTTGAAACTGGATGATCCTTTCTTGGGAAAGGCACAGGTACATGCGCTCCGTGTCCTTCAGGTAGAAGGCACACTTGTGCAGCTGGGAAACTGGGTCGTCGGCGTCCAGCAGGGCCGTCTGCTTGTCGACTTTTCGAATGATCTCATAGGAAAACAAACAGAAACGAGCAGATAAGCCGACCGAGGGATGGATGTTATGATAAAGCAGAGGGTTGGACGGGAAGTCAAGAGATCGAGATCGAAGAAAAAGGACAACAAATCGAGACAACAAAGACATTTAAGAAAAGAAAAAAAAGGACTACTTTTTCATTGCAGAAGTATTCATTCTGGTTAATGTGTTACACTGCTTGTTAAATTGCAACGAGAATTTAATGTGTTTTATTAGGATTTTCTGTGAGAGACCAACAAAACGTTGATCATAATTGTGAAAAGAAAGGAAAACAATATAAAAGTTTTAGTTTTTGGTGTGCTTGTATTCTGTCCTAGTTAATTACTTGCAAAAAAAAAAAAACTTCTGCAATTTTAGCTGCAAGCATTTTGAAACCCAAACTATAGTTTTGAGGATCTAGAGACTGAAATCCTTAATAGTTCTTCCAAAAAAAAAAGAAGCTCAAACTCAGACTGTATGAACAGTGTCTGAATATTTTCTAAAGGCATTAGTTCTTGACTTTGACTAGGCCATTCTAACACCATTTTGCTGCATCTCTGCCTGAAAGCTAGTGATGGTTCTCCTACTGAAAGGTTTCTAATCTGACTTCTAATGTGGTTGCACTTGATTTTACTTAGAGGTATCAGAATAAAGGGGACTATATACAAATGCAGGGCACACGTTTCAGGTTTTTATTATAAAAACATTTTACAAACCATGTAAAGTTTCCTTCCACATGACAATTATACACTACTACGTGTTGTTCTATCATAAAACTCTGAAAATGAACTGAAGTTTGTAGAGCTAATGTGATCAAATTGGAAAAAAGTACCAAAGGAACAAATACTTTGAAAGGCAATGTAGGTCAGAAGAAAATGAGGTTAACAAACATAAATAGATGGAAGAAAAGACAAAATGTCAGTTCGCTGCTCAGAAGAACATGAGTCACAGCATGAGTGAAGAAAAACAAGGCTGACTTTGTCCAAGAATGATTATTTGAACAAAATAAAAGTCTAATGTTTATGGAGAGGGGGAGAAATAAACTCCTTTTATGCCAAGAGAGATTGACAGCTCTGTGCAGCCTGCTAATTAAAGAACAATGAGAAGATCTAGTTTCCTCAGTGTGGAAAACAAAAACGGGATAAAAACTGTTTACAAATATATATACATGAAAGAACATAACATGATTTTGTGGGTACTGGCAGTCTGGTTTTGACATGTTTGGACAGAGGCAGGACAGCAGCGTCACTCAACTTCCATTTGTGAGTGTTGGCGGAGGAACAGCAAAATGTTCGCCTGTTTCTGCTGCAGTTTGGTGCCTTTAATGTTTCCCTTGATCTCAATCATTGAGATGATTATTATTTACTATTATTATTTATTTTTACCAGTCTGGGCAGCGCCATGCCGGTGACCGAGCACACCAGCTTGACCGTCTGGCCGTAGTGGATGTAACCGTCTCTCACAGTGAACTCCTCTCCTTCTGACTCCTCGTCGTCCACTGGAAACGCAAAGAAACGACCAATCAGAGCGGCTTGATGCTCCCCCCACCACACACTCACCACAGTCAGTCACTTCAGTTCATCTCTCAGCGACATGTCGTCACGTTTGGGAGAGGGTGACTCACACAGGTGGATGTAAAAAGCCCCCCACTGCTGGGAACTGGCGTGGAAGTTGCCCCCCTCCACGTGCAGGTAGCGCGTGCTGACCGTTTGGGAGCGCAGTCGGTTGAACAGCGCCACCTTGGTCCCTGATGCGATGCACACTGTGGGCGAGAACAGACAGGCTTACGTAAGGAGAACACGGCCTGCTGCACACCGGGTGACAAGAGGTGTAAACACAGCCAGGCGAGCTGCGTCACACAACAGCCACTGGACAGACACTGTAGATTTAAAGATGCTGCCCCCTGGTGGTTAAATGTTAATTTAAATGTGCGAAATGTGGGACATTTAATGGGGGAAAACATTCCAAAAGCAACCAATAAGGGTTCAGATAATAAAACTTGAATGAAAATATAACATAAAAGCACAAGTAATAGAATTACATTTTTTTTCTTAGTTTTCTCTTCTTTAAAAAATTACCAATGATTGCACATCTAGCCTTTTCCTTAAGAATTATTTTTCTTAATAAAAATAAGAAACTGCTCATGTTTATGTGAGAACATCAGCAGTTCAAACACAAATGTACGCTGATGAAAAGATTTACGACTCTACTTTGTTAAGGCTGCTGAAACAATCCGCCAAACAGGTTCCTGACAATTAATGGTGCCACAAACCTGGGAGAAAGTCTGGTCTGAACACAGTGCTGGTCTGCCACAACTCCTGCCATGAATGCTAGTGAAAAGCACTAAAAGCTGCTGGAAAGAGGAGCTTGTTTCTACACTGGAAAAGCTCTGAGACACTAAAGTGAGTCATTGACAGAAAATTATGCTGAAGATGTAAATTTGAACTCAATGTTTGCATTTTACAGAGTTAAAATGTCAAGAAAGTAATTAAGCCAATTTTCCCCCCTCATTTGAAATCCTTGTTAGGTGTTAAAATACTGCACTGCTGTTAGAATCATGCACCTAATAACGTGACTTATTTTTATGTTTTTATTTGTATTTGGGGGGTTTCCTACTTAATAATTTACATAAGTATGACCAGAAGAGACAATGTTTCATTTTGATGTTTGCTGCTTAGTAGAATAAAATATTGAATAATTGTATCTCTATTAGACAACTTATTAGATACATTTAAATCAGTTTTGCAAAACTATTTGACTCCAAAACATTTAATTTCCACAGATAAAACTTACTTTGGTGCACATTGTCTTAGGAACTGGATGACATGAAACAGTCAGTTACAGTATTTACATTCTGTAGTTTTCCAACTAAAGTATGCAGATCTGCAAGTTAATATTTTGAGTTAAAAGCAGTGAAAAGTACTTACGTTCTGTTAGTTTTGACATTTATAAAGATAAAATCTCACCAAAAAGGACAAAATAAGCTCTAGAAACCTGGAGATCATCTCTAAAAAAATTATTTCTTCAGTCTGCAGGAGAAATCCCGAAACAAACAAAGTGCTGACCTATTTTTGCTAGAAAAGTAAAATGTGTTGTAGTGTCAAATGTTTTACTAACACAGATTTGACGATTGTGCTCCAACTGTGAACCGACAGCGGTCAAAGACACAAAAGAGGAAACTCGTCCAACTCACGGTCAGCGTTTTTGAGGGACTGCTTCTTTTTGGAGGGCTTGGAAATGACTTTGATCCTCTTGCTGAGGAAGACGCCAATGTCTGCGCTGTTGCCGTAGAACATCTTGACGGACAACATGAAATGCTTTCTCTTGTCGGAGTCGGATATGTACAAGGTTTTGGCTGTGCAATAATTCTGTCGTGGAGAAGGAGGAGAAATTGTGAATAGTTAGATTATTTTTGCTCAAAATGCAAAGTGAACTGATAGGTGAACGTCAGATTCATTTATCTACTGCCGGATGTTTAGATAAATCCACTGAAAACTCATATCTAATGTTTGTTTGCTCTGTTGTTCTGAATTTACTTAGAATCTCCTTTAATATAATTCGTTTTTTAGTTTAAAAGTGAGTGAATCCACAATTCCTCTTAGAATCGTCATTGGACTTTCTTCTAAGTCTAAATATTGATTAATCCAACAAGGCTGTCATATTGTGACGGCTGCAATTTGTCATGATCTGATTGGTTTTCATTTCATTTCAGCTTGCATATACAAGGTGCACACTGTGCGACTTTGGAGGAATACACCAGAAGTTTAAATACACAGAATAAAAACACATACAACTTTTTTTCCCCTCACCATCTGAAGTTAAATTAGACCAAACGTCTCTTATTTTAGGTAAGTTTAAAATTACCAACATTATTTCTATTTGTTGAAACTCACAATAATGATTTCAACGCCATTATTGACAGTCAGCAACATTTCATTCCCCTTCTGGATGAGTGAAGTATTTTTGAACTGAATTTGAAAGAATAATTTATTATCAAAAGGATAGGAAAGAATTTATTAATTTAGTGAGCAACTTGCTGGCACCAAATCAGACACATCTGTGTTTAATTTGCGGCCCGTTATGCCACATCCTTTCATTTTGACTGAAGGGATGTGAAGGAGTGGCTGTGACTCCTTTCTTCTGAGCGTCTTTTTGTGTAATTTGTACCTTTCCCTCTAGGTTGAGCTGTTGCATTTCTTGGTCGCTGTTGCCGATGCCAATGAAGGCACACGGCTGCGACTCGTGCTCATTGCAGCCGTCTCTCTCCATCTGCTCCTTCTTTTTCTTCCAGCCGCTGCCCATCAGGTAGACGCAGGGAGGAGGGCAGAAGAACCTGGAAACAATGAGGTGCGTGGCATGTTTTTTTTAATTTATTTTTTTTATACAAAGCAGCTGTTTCCAAGACAACATTCTCTACATATGCCTTGAGCTTTTAAGAATCAACATTTATTCACATTTCAGATATAAAATAATTACTTTAACTCAAATACTTGACCGAAATCTTGAACTTTGGTCGAAATAAACCAAATATTGTGCATCCTAATTTACACCAGTAGAGGGCAGCCTGGTGTCATCTCTCTTGCAGTGAAAAAAAATAATCTGGCTCAATATTTTTATATGCAACTTTATTTCAAAAGTTGTTGCACTTTGCGGTGTAGACACACACACACACACACACACCCCCCCACCCCCCTCCCCCACACACACACAAAAAATAAATTTCAAAATAAATTTTAGACATTTTAGTCCTTCACAAATAAACCGTTGAAAAAGAAGAAATCGGCTCATTACTGGACGAACTGAGTTCATGTGGAACTGGAGAGCAAGCCGTTTCGCAACTCCAGACTCCGACTCTGTGGGTGTTTGACTACTTTCACCTCCTATAAAAAGCACAGAGGAGCGAGAAGCGACGAGAAACGGGGGGGGGGGGGGGGGGGGGGAAAAAAAAAAAAAGAGGCAGGGGGGGGGGGGGGGGGGGGGGGGGGAGAGGGGGGGGGGGGCGGGAACAAAAAAAAAAAAAGCAAAAAGGAAGAAGC
>CAEFZY010071738.1:0-20074 GCA_903066815.1 Brachyrhaphis roseni
TGGGACTAAATACACAGGGAAGCAATCAAGGGAACAAGACACACCTGGGAACAATCAAGGGGAGACAGGACAACACGGAGAGCACAGAGACACCGAACTAGACATGAATACACAGGAAAAACACAGAGAACTCGAAAATAAACACAGAAAAACACGGATCATGACAGGGTAGGACTGTGAATCCTCTGAGTAAAGCCAATTGACTCTAAGATAGCATTAATGTTATCAGTATTTAACACTAAACCAGATAAAACAAATGAGATGTCACTAAAAATTGAGAGTTAAGGTCTGGTGGACAATACAAATAACATCGTACAGCTTTGAATCTGAGGTTAGATTTAAAACGTTCCTATTGCTGGTAAAGACCAGAACAGTTTTATGATGTCCTGCTGTACACTGGTCTAGCAGTCACCATAGCTAGTTTGGTGACTATGAGCTCAAACTATTTTAAGTGGACGGTTCTGTCCATCTGCCCGGCCACAGACTGGAGACCTGACCAGAGTCTACTCTCCCTCCAGTAATTACCCAGACAATAAAAACCTCTCTGCAATGATTTTTTAAATAATACTTTTATATTTAGTTAGTTAATGGTTGGACAAGTGGCTGGATGGATGTTCAGTACTTTTCTTACTTTTTTTGGGAATCTTCTGGCCTAGTGCAATCCTCTTGACTAGGTCACATGCTGTCTCGAGATTGAGAACAGCAGCTTCTTTCCGGCTGTAGGAAAACAAAGACAAACATTCATTTTAGAGAAAATGAATGAATTTCATCACCAACCAGAGGTGAAGAGCTTTAAAAGAGGAACTGAAGGAAACATAAACTCACATGTCAGGCAGGTGTTTTGGGATGATCTCGGCAGTGAAAAGAGTGTTTCTCTTAAAAACACATTCAGGAACATGTTTCATTGGCCGGTGACTCACATGGAAATCCACTTCACTTCCAGTTTTTCTAGAATCTTCTTTTGTTGTGAAACCATGAGCCACCCAAGTAAACTCTTTTGGGTCGACCGGTGCAGAATGTTCTAGAGGTAAAGGCAATTTCAGACCTCTTTTCCGAAAGCAAAGCAAGCATTTAGCAAGGTTGCATTCAATGACCCAATCTGTGATCCATTTCTGATGTAAGAAAAATGTTCCAGTCATGGTGCCGTCCAGCCGCTGAGTGAACTTTACCTCCAGGTTCTCAATGATGATGCCATTACTTTCCTCCACTGCATTCGCTGCTGATTCCATCTCACAGATGGGTTTCCAGATCTCCATGTATTGTCTTGTGTTTTTATAGAAAGTCTTTGTTGGCTCTTGTGCTGACTGGGTATAACATAAGATGGGGTTGTGGACATGTTGGACACAAATCTCAAACATTGGTTTAATGTGCACCAGCTGAATAACAGGGATGTGACAACCTCTACTCTCTTCTGATGTCATTTGCACCTGTATGGTGCCACCTGGCTGCAGGTGAAGATCAATGTCATGATAGTGCTTGAAAGTAGATGGTGAATCTGGGGCCTTGGACTGGTCCATGTTTTCTGGTTGAAGTGGAATGGTACCCATCAGGAGGGACTTGGCCTTATCCAGATGTTCTGTTTGAACTGCTTCAATCACAGCTGTCCAAGCTGTCAGAGGAATCTCAATGCATGGACCACGACCTGCCATCTTGATCAAGTCTTGGTGCAACAGCCTTTCGTTGGCTGCATATATCCGCCTTTTCCATTTGAGCATGATGTATTTTTTTTCAGGGCCATAATTTGGTTGGTCCTCTAACTGTAATTCACTGAACATAACGGACAAAGGCAGACGAAATATGTTCCTGTTGAATGGAAATGACACCTTGAAGCTCTCTTCGTCCGGATCTGCAGAAATAACAAAGGCTAGCTTTGGTGCACTCTGTTGTTTTGTGCTCACTGCATAAAAGACCTGTTGAGCCTTTTGCTCAAACTGCTTAACTTTCTTTGAGTTGGGGTCAAACTGATGACACAGATCAGTAATCTTAGTACGAGTATACTGGAGAGCACTTTTACATATGAAAGAGTGCAGGAGCCTCTGTAAGATGAGGTCCATGTAACGTCTTATTGGTGAGGAGGCTTGCGTGTAAGGCTTCAGCTTGAGAGAATGATGTCCAACCTCTGCTGCTTCACAGGATTTTGAACGGATTAAATATGCTTTGCTTCTGCAGCATTGCAACTCGTAAATAATGGGTTGGAGCAGAGGGTAGATGTCATCTGCAGCCACAAGGTCCACCAGTTTGTCTGTATCGTTTTCTCTCAGAGCTGACTGGATGTCGTTCCACACAGTCTCCAAAATGGGGAAACGCTCGGTGCTTGGTTTAGGGTTAGGGACAGTTATTTCATCATGGTTGACACTAAAGGACAGTTCAATTGATGCTCCACATTTCTCTTTGAATGCTTCTAGCTTCTCAGGGTCTGGGCTGCTCTGACAGCGGAGTGGTGTGTGATATCTGGCCTTGGACTCACATAAGTATTTTGCTGTATATTTGTTAAAGAACAGACTGATTTCTTCAATCATCTGGTGGGCTTTACGCTTCCCAGGCGACCTGTCATCATCACACTGGTAATAAGCCCACTCTTTCCCCAGTCTTAACTTCCTTTGAACTTTAGCAAAGTGATAGGCCACAGTGACACCGTCCTCCTCTGTGCTGAATGAGGGAGGCTCTCTGTATCTTTGGGTGATGATCTCCTCTGCCTCTTCATAAGTAAACTGCCTTTTTGACCTGATCATGGACAGCTGAAAGTTTGGACCTTCAGAAATCTTGTGTGTTTCTTTTTCCACTTTGAGCATCAAGGAGACTGCCCTGCGATCCTGATGTGGCAGAAGACTGAATTGGCCAGTGCTCAAGTTTCCAGGGAACATATGAATAGGTTCTCCTCCGGGGTAATGTGTAGAACCTCGTTCTTCTGCATGCTTATCTAGTTCATCACCTGGACTCACATAACTTGCAACATCTGCAATGTGGATTCCCAGCTCATAATGGTCTCCAGCATCTCTAATGCTGATGGCATCATCCAGATCTTTTGCTCCTTCTGGATCAACTGTAAATGTGATTGTTTCAGTTTCATCCTGCCTCTTTTCACTGTCTTTATCTGTACTTGGAAGACCTTCATATGTATCCAAACCAGTGTCTTTGACCTCAAATTCTTCTTTCAGCAACCAAAGTCTGTCATTAAGAGGCCCACTGTTTGGGAGAACATCTGTGACTCTTCCCAAAGGGTAAAAACAATGCTCTTTCCACCCAATCACCTTCACTACAAAAGCCTTGTCCCTGACCTCTCTGACATGGGGAGATCTTATGATTGTCCAGTGTCCACTGATTTCCTCCCATACTGGTAGAAAGTTGCGTCTTTTTTCCAGGAGCAGAATGGTTATTTTAGGTGCATGTTTATTGACGGGTATCATCATCCTTTTTACAAACTTATTGTTAGCTGCAGGTCTCTTGGAGTGATCTTCTTCCTCAAGGAAGCATACTAATTCACGGGCAGATTCATTTTCCTTGACAATACCAAGAACTCTAGCTGGTTGCCCTCCCCTGGCTGTTTGTACGACCACTTCATCCCCAGTGAAAGCCTTTCGCATGTTGGATCTCCCTTGAACATGTATACACCAGGTGGGTTTATGAAATGTTACAACATGTCCTCTGTTATAAGACTCCTTCACAAACTTTCCTTTCTTGAAAAACTCTGGTTGTTTTTCACATAACTCCATCAGTTCTCGATCACTAGAAACTTTGAAAGACTTTCTAAACTTCTGGTGGGTCAAGTCTTCAGACTCCAAACTCTCTTCATCTGAACTATATTCAGTTTTCACCTGTTCGTATTCATCTCGTAGCTCTTGCAGAATTGAGTCAGAAATGGTTTTCTCATCTATGTCTTCCAACTTCTGAAACCTCACTGTTTCTCCTACATCTTGTTCAAAAAAACTTTTGGTATAATGCTTTGGTTCTACACTGTTGTTGCTGAGGCAGTGGATGATGAAACTTTGCCAGAACCTGGAGCATTTCCCAAAGCAGCAGAGAGCTGCAGCATCTCCAACTACCGTCACCTGAGACTGAGCCCTGGTCATCGCAGTGTTTAAAACACGAGCATCATTGAAGAGCGGCAGACCAGACGGGTTGGACTCTTTAAGGCTGTCACGGGTTTGTACAGCTGTCAGGATGACTGCTCTGAACTGTTTGCCTGTTAAAAAATGTATTAATTAGGTCAAACTAACATACGGAAAATCAGAGAACTCTTGATCTTTGACATCCGTCAGGATTGAGGTTTAAACTAGATGAAAGTTACCTTGGACGTTTGCGAGAGTTTCAACGTTTACTTCAGAAAAGCCTTTTCTTAAAAGGATGGATCGAATTTGTCGAACCTGTTGAGAAATGACTATTGAAATTATTAAACGCTATTAACAGCTACAAAGTTTATATAGCAGTTGCATATTTCCATTTTCATTAGGTTTGATAATGAAGCAACAGCAGGAGTAACAAGAACTTTAGCAAATCAACATTTCAGAGAAAACACTTCAAAATGTCAAAGTAGAATTTTATACACCAAAAACTTTAGATATTAAGATTACTTTGAAATATTTTACCTGAGAGCCTTCTGACAGAACGCAAATGGATTTTAGGTCCTTGGGCCCCCAGTTTGTTGGCCAGTTATTCACAATGTCTTCCACAACCTCAGTGACTTTCAAAGATTCTTGCTTGTTATACCAAGACATAGTCACAATATCCAAGACACACTCTCCCCGAACATGGTGGAACCGGAGAGCGTGATCATTTGGAGGAGCTGGAACGTCTCCAGAGGCTTCAATCACATCACTTTTTCCTACATAAAAATGAGTGGAGACAAACTCTACAATCTCTTTTGTTGAGCGGTAGTTCTGACTAAAGATGATCCTGCTGCTCTGGGCGGTGTCACATTTTTGTTCTTGATAGTAGTGGAACAAACGAGTGAGGAGCGTGCAGTCGGAACGACGGTGGTCATCCACAGAGAAGAGCTGTGGTCCCATCTGCATGTGATCTCCAGCGAGAATAACTCTGGTGTTTGGTCCCGCGAGACTCAGGGCCAACAAAGCTTCGCATTCCAGCATCTGGGAGGCTTCATCGATCAGTATGTGTGTGAAGAGTCCTTCTGCAAGCTTCAGGTCATGAAACAGTCCTGCCATTGTTGTTGTTGTCACAACTACATTGTGGTCTTCCAGAACAGCTTTGGTTGGGGGCAGAAAAGACTTTCTATCCTTAGAGAGAAAACAGTATTGTAAGGTGATCTGATCTGTGGCAAACAGAGCCTTTTCACTGTTGGCTTTTATTCGAATTGGCCTCAGTTTGTTGTTTTTACTGATGGCAGGATGAAAGTGTTCTCTGACATACAGGTCTGCAGAACTGAAAGGTACAAAATGGACAAGTTAAAACTCCAGTAGGCTTTGGATGATATGTTTGGAACATCTGGGAATCGAGGTTAAAGGCCATAAATAAGCGCTCACACTAACTGTAGCCTGGTAAAAAGTAGGCCCTTGTTCGATGTTTTGCTTCTTACAGACAAAACAATTGCTTCCTGGAGTCTGAGTCCTGGAAGCAATTGTTCCTGCACTCACATCAATAAGTAGACAATAACAACCAACAACTAGATACACAATAACATGATGTAAATGGCATAAAACTTGACTCCAGGTTGACAACTTGACACTACAAAATCTATAGAGATGCACGGCGAAGAAATCACTGCACACTAAACATTTTAGGGAACCGTTCTTCCTGGAAATCATAAACAAAAACATAAACAATATTGGAGCTTGCTTTGCAACAGTTGACAGAATCACAAACTCTCCTGTGACTGAATCACCTGAACTCCAACTGCGCCTGCAATGAATTTGCCAACTTCTTCACAGAGAAAATTCATAAAAAAGGTTAATCTGCATATTAGTACTAATTCAGTACTTTTGCTGAGCCCAAACATAAAAACACACAGAGCTGAAATGACTGATTTCTACTTTCTGCATTGCTTATAATTCGCTGACTGGATGTTGGCCAACCTTCAGATGACCAACTGCTATTGGTCATTCTATCAAACCAATCAATATTTCTTAATGTACTTTCTGAACCAAACAAGTTACCTGTTGGTATGGGTGCAAATCAGGATTTTGTTCTGCGGATGCCTGCAAAGTTCGATGGCTGCTGTAGCAATGGTGAAGGTCTTCCCGGTTCCAAAAGGTCCATAAATGAGCAGAGGTGCAGTGAACTTTCCTCCGTCATGGTTTCCCGTAATGAAGCCAAGTGCAGAATGCTGTTTGGAGTTCAGCTTCTCGTAGGTGACATCACTGACAGGAACTCCACAATTCTTGAGGTCTGGCAGGACTCTGGTGGTATCAGGAAGCAGGTCTACAGCTTTGTGCATGGTACATAAACTGAGGCGATCCAACTGAAACTGCACCTCCATTTGATAAGATTGGTCGGCTTTGAGAGAAAGATCAGAGCAGCACTGTTCAGAGAGCTGTAGGTGTATCTGGTTCTCTTTGGTTCTGAGGTTCAGAACCTTGGCTTCATAGACCTTGGACTTTGGATGGAGAGAGTCTACAGGAGCTATCAGGGCTGACTGGACGTTTCGTTTCAGTACCAGTCCTTCAGGACTGTCCATGGTCAGCTTATAAGGGATGGAAACAGAACAGAAAAGTTCTTCCTGACGAGCAAACTCCATCCCGAATTTTGGATCGATCAACATAGTCATTGTTGTAATTTGTCCACAAACATTTAGTCTAAAGAAATGACACAAAATGCTGTTTAAAAAGCAGAAACCGTTTTGAGAAATGTTAAAGAAACCTGTTAAATGTGGACTTTACCTTGAAACCACTTGGTCCTGAGCTCTCTCCTCATTGTACAGGAACTCATGCATCTTTCTCTTGTAGTTTTCAGCTGTCAGTGCTGTTTGGCTGTAACAAGAGGGCTGACAGAGAAGGCTTAGCTGTGGAGGCTTGTACTCCTTCATCAACTCTACCTGTTTTTCTGTTCTGTATGAACAGGGTATTATAGCCCTGTTCCCTCGATTCCAGCGCTCTGCACTTTGAAGAATGACGCCATGATTGAAGACTTGCTCCTTAGTGTCATCCACTGACTGCTGGCCAACTCTCACCTTCAGTTTCTTCAAGAGGACTGGTCTCATTCCAAAATCTAGCACCAACCACTGTTCATACAAGCCTGGGTGTGTAGATGTGAACGATACGGTGATGGCATAGGTCATGTTGTCACTGAGGAACTTTTCGCCTGCAGAGTAGATGCATGGTTCAGAGCTGTTATCAGTGAGGCTGAATGAAGCTCCTGGTTCCTGCTTCAGCAGAGCCACATGCAGCAGCCGTCTCTGCAAGAAAACACAGAACAATTTTTGGTTTTTCAAAGATTTCAAATATTTTGGACACAAACAACTTTTGACGCTGAGTGTGGGATGTGATCCAGTTTAGAGATCTGGTGTTTAAACATTTGATCTTTTCAAACAGCAGCAGATCACTCTGTGGTGTCTTTGCAGTTTGCGGATGAATCAGCTGCAAATAACACCGGAGGGAGGGGTGGGGGGGTTCTGATGGTTTCAGTGGTTCCTCCTGGTTCTAAGTTAAGCTTTCTGACATGTGGAAAGTGACTCAGCCTGCCCCCTGCTGGCCACAACAGTCAAGAAGTGCTGGTGATATTTTAATCAGATGCTAAGATAGAAACATATATCCATGCTTTGTCTAGATGTGACCCACTGCTCCTGCGCAACGCATTTCTTTTATTACAGGATCTCCTCTGAAGCCACAAAGTGCTGCAGATGCTTGTTAATCACCCATCCATTAAGGTCAGGGCGTTGCAGCAGATAAACGCCTAAAACCTGCCGGACAGACGGCCCTCAGAGTCTCAGACAGAAAACCTTTTAATAACGGAGAGTTCTCCTGGTTTATTCTGGTCGGTGATTACATCCTGCAGCCTGAACATCAGAGGCTGGACAACAGCTGAGCCCATAACAAACATGGAGGATAAAAGTAGATCCGCTGTCCCACCAAAGACACACTGGACCACTGCTACTCAGGATGCACATCTGGCTGTCAGCAGCGCAGCTGCTTCATCTCTGCACAGCTTTCAGACAGAAACAGAAACACCTGTCTGGTTTTAGGAAGTGGACCGAAGAAAGGCGACATTCGTGGTCGGCTCTGACGAACCTCATTGGAGGAAGTTTGGTGGAACAAAACTGACACTGCAGCTCCAGCTGTGGGAACATGAAAGCTAAAAACTAAAACACTGACCATCATTACTTCAATGGAAATGTCCGAGACAGATGGAAGAAATGAAAATGAGCCAAGGTCCAGATCGTTACTAAATGAGCACAAACTTGACCTTTTTGCAGGTTTTTTTGTGACATATTTTGCTTTTATTGTGGAGCAATTTGAAAAGGAAGATTTATTTTTATATTGTCGTGCTTTTGGTTTCCGGTGGGACGGAGGCGTGTGGGTAGGTGAAGATACACAACAAGAAAGAAGGATCTCTTGCATGAACTTTGCTCCTTCCAGCAACAGATGAGTTACAACGACAACTGAGTTGTTCTCACGTACAAACTGTGTGGCTTCTGGCCTCTAGCTCTGGCACAGACAGCATATAGCTATGTCTGGGCAGTGAGCGGTCAAAGCCATAACCAACAACAGAAACAAAATGGATCAGCTGTCAGTTACTTGTTGCTATGGTAACCACCGACTGTCAAGAGCAGAACAACAGAACATAAAACAACGAATCTCACGATACTAGCCTTTTCTCTCTAGCTGCGTTTCATTTACTGACCTAGCTTAGGCTTGAAAAACTAAAATAAAAAATACAAAACCAAGCTTAAGGTCTAATAAAGTTTAACCTTCCTTACAATATTAAATAATTCTTAGTTTTGTACATAGTTTCAATCCATAAAAAATATAATGGAAGACACTTAACATCTTGTAAAGTTAATGTTCTGTTGAACCAAAGCATTGTTTTTCATTTCTGTATTTTTATTTAGACTTGGCAGATTATTTTGTTAACCAAAATTAGTCGTTTGACTTTGTAGACATTTATATATAAACATATTTTTTATTCTGTTGAATGGTTATTGTCAGTTATTGTTAGGTTGTTTTGTAGTTTGATTTGATTCTGGTTTCATTATTATTTTATTAGTTTCTCATTTTGATTCGATCTGTCTTGTTTCTCTGGTTGAATTCTTCTTAATGTTTCTAGTTATGTTTATTTCTTTTTATAGTTATTCTTTGCTGTTCTACATTTACTACTGGTTATTCTTTAGTGTTAGATTTATTTTTTCATCTGTGCCACTCTCTCCTCTCACACCTGCGATCAGTTTGTTACTGGTCAAACTGCCATTTGTGAAAATATTAGCTGCACAATCGTAGTTCATTCAGCCTCTAGTCTGGCTCTGTTCTGGACACTCACTCCAACCCAAACGTGTAACTTTGCTTCTATAGATGAACGCAGCCTGTCTGAATCACTGGGTTCTCTTGGTTCAATGTTTCCATATATAAACAGTGTTTGTCCTGTAAAACTGATGTATTTTTGTTTACCTCTGTCTCCACCGTGAAGGTCCATCTGAGAGCCGCAGAGACATTTTCTTTCTCCACAGTTAAATCTTCATCACAGGAGACGCTGACATCATCCACCTGTTCAGACAGCTGTTGGGAATCAGAAGTTAAATCTGTCAGATTGCTAGATGTTGCAGCCAAACAACCCATCCCAGAGAGACGACAGGAGGAAACCAGGATCTGCTGGTTTTGTGTCCCTGACGTCTGAAAACATCACAGGAGGAAATCTTCTCTGCTTCCACTGAACTGAGACGGTCGGGTCAGTCATCCCTCTCTGCGCTAACTGAACTCACCACGTAGACTTCATTGCTGCTGTTCCTGTAATCATCCAGAAGCTGCTGGTTGTAGCACATCAGCCCCTGAGTCTCAATGCTGCGTTTGATCTCCTCTTCCTCTGCAGATCTCATTATCCACTCCTGCAGCTCCTCCTCACAATGAGCTTTAGGACACTTGGACCCATATTCGCAGGTTTTTGGTCTACAATGCAAACCTTTTGTTAGTATTGCGTTAGAATGTTTGTTTTGATGTAAGGTGAATTGTTCATTGACACTTGACAGGTAGTTCTGATTGAATCCTTCCATATAATCAGATGATGCTCAGCAGGAATCAGGCTGATATTTTCCCAGTTCCCTCCTAAAGAACTGGACTGAAAAGTGATTTACTCCCAACATCCATACTATTGGATTCTGATCTGGTTTAGAGACGTACTGTTGGGTTTCTGCTGGTTTTTGTGCTAACTCAGTACATTTATCAATATAGAAATGATTAGACTGATTAGAAAACTCGTCTCTAGATGTCGATTGGTGCCGAGTTACTCCAGATGTTGGCTCTGCTCTGGAGAACCTCGTCTTGTTCCGGTGGTGGTTCTGCTAAAGATGAGTTGTTTACCTGTCACAGAGCCACAGCTCTGCCCGACGGCTGTGTGGAGGCTGCCGTTGTCGCCACCTGGTGGTGGTGTCCTGTGCTAGCAGCTGGGTGTGTTCCAGGCTGCAGCAGTGCTTGTAGAAGGTCTCTGGGGATGACAGCAGCAAGAGGCACACCTTGCAGAAGACGGAAACCTGCTCGGCCAGCGGGTGGCGCTGCCGGCTCAGCTGGAGGAGCTGAGACCGGACGGAGAGGCCGCTGCGCTCCACCTTCCACACGGCCATCTCCACCTCGCTCTGGGCCTTCTGGCAGTGGCCGGCCTGGTGCCAGCAGGGCTTCCCCTGCCTGACGTGGCTGCAGAAGGTCAAGGGGCGGTCAGGGGTTTGGGGGCGCACCTGGCTCAAGGTGTGCTTGGCGCCGCCATCTGACAGGTGGTGCACCAACACCGGCTCCCAGGGATGAGCTGCGTCTGCAGAGCACGTCTCGTTCCACCGCTTTGGCGACAGTTTTGTTGGCCGCTCCAGAAAACAATGTTTGCAGAACTCGATGAACTTACCAGAGAAGTTCTGGAGAATGCTCTGAGCTGCCTGTTCTGCAGTTTCTGGAACCGGGTCCGACTCGGCTATGTGTCTGATTAACTCACTTTTACTGATCTTCTTTTCTTTGAGGTGGTTCCACACGGCGGCCTCCTCAGAGCTCTTGGCGTAGGTGCAGCCCTCACCCAGAGTGTGCTTGGGACACCCAGAACCCTCGACAAAGTAATCACATACTTTATAAACGACTCCGGGACCCATGTGTGCACCTGTGGGCCGCTCAGAGACAACCTTCCACTGACTGGAGGCCTTCCCTTTTACAAGGAGGAAACTCCTGCTGCACTTGTGGATAACCGGCTGGATGCTGTACGTGATTTCATTGTCCTGGTTGGAGCATAAATCACAAGCGACCTTCAGATCCAGAGCAGCCAACAGATCTAGTTGAGCTTCTCCGGCACTGGTTTTCTGTTCAGCATTTCTCTTGGACTGAGCCAACATGCTGCAGAGTTTCTGATGGTCCATCCCATGTTGCTTTTCAAACGTCCACACTGCAGCTTCCTCTTCACTCCTGGCGTAGGTGCAGCGGTTCCTGTGCACGGTGCAGCCACGGCCCTCCTTGAAGTGCCAGCACACTTCGTAGCGCTTTGGGTTTGGAAACGTTGGCCGTTTGGAGACGGGCCTCCAAGCACTGCCCCCCTTGGCTCTGCAGAGCAGCACCTGCTGCTCACACCGGTGCTGGCCAGGTCTCAGTGTGAAGGTGATCTGGTTCTGCTGGACGCAGCAGCGACCACAGGCCAGGGCGAGGTCATAGGTCGACTGCAGACCAGACAACATGGTGATGCCTTCAGAGCGCTGGAGCGAGTTTAGGGGCCCATCAGCGAGTCTGAAACAAGAAGAAGCAGAGATCTCAGAACTTCAGCATCCTGCTCCGGGTTCTGCTTCAGACCAACTATCAGGTCAGGGGTCAACATAGAACCTGACCTCTCGCTAGCAGCTGGCTGGCTTAGGGATGCTGGCGCTGAACACAGAGTTCCTTTAATCGAGGCCAAAGTCGGATATTTTCATGAGGTGTGGTGTGGAAGGCGGTGAGGCAAAAACTAGGAGGCCCAGGTCAAATGAAATGATGGTAGTTTATTGAGAAATAATCCAGAGTACACACACAGTCCAAACACCTGGCAGCACGGCTGAGCGGAGGCCAGGACTCAACGCCGGTAGCGAGCAGGGTAAACGAATGGACAAGACAAGGATCCGACGAGGAACAAAGGACACAGGTGGGAATAAATACACAGAGGGTAGTCATGGAGACGAGACACACCTGGGAAACAATCAAGGGGAGACAAGACAACATGGAGACTCAGAGACACAGAAAACTCAAATCCTGACAGATAGAGATGCCTCTGATTACTAATAACTGGAACATTGGTCAATATCTTTGTGTATTTGCTTCATGATTTTGGTGATTGTTTCATAATTTGCATGAAGTTTTTATGGTGTAAAGCTCTTTGAAATCTTCTAATGTAATAAACTTTACATTAAAATAAGAAACATTTTCAATCAGGAGCTGGAAGCCCAAAGGTCAAAGGGTCACGATGATCAATGATCTGATCCTCACCCCAGAAAGTTCAGTCAGAGATGATAGAAGCATTTATAGTGCATGCACTGTAAAATATAACTTTGCATTTAATTGAAAAAAAAAAAAAAACATGTTTATGTCAGCAGACTTTTGTCAGAGATGGATGGATGGATGGTCGCCAGGGGTCAAGGGGTGAGAGGTGGGGTCACCTGGAGGTCACCAGTTCATTGCAGGGCAGTCAAGTTACAGTTTTCACTTTAATCAAATGAATTTGGTGGATTTAACCTCATTTTTCAAATAGGTATAATTTGCTCTTAACTGCAGTCGGTTGAAACCATTTTGAGATCAAAATGTTTACTAGTCATAATTTAATTATTGATATCTGAAACATACGTTCCAGATAGTCAGTAAATTGTTGCAGATATTTTGAGTTGGAGTTTCCATGAAACTTGATGGTAAATCTGATGATATGTATAGTTAGAATATAATTAAATGTACTGTAATGTACATCTGTCATTACAGTACATCTGTAATGTCATAAAAGTATGACAATATTATTGTCATACTATTATGACAATATTATGACAATATTTTCATAATATAAGCCAATATTATAACAATATAGGCTTATTTTCATAAGCCAATATCAGTTATCTGTAGTGAAGCTGATTATATGTTAAAATTGTTTGCCGTATCCCTGAATGTGCAGTAGAACAGCTCAGCTAGTGTTTTAATGATCAGAGCAGTTTTCTTTGTCTTATTCCATTGTTATCCATAAACTTATCAGAACTAATTGTTTATCTTTTCTGGTGCTTCAACCTCACGCCCAAACTGAGACAATAAAACTCAGATCTTATCCTTAGAATCCAAAGCCTCATTTTTGGATTCAACCCCCAGCTGAGACACATCAGCTCTGAACTTTTCCTTCCAATCTGCTGACAGGAACCAGATTTACTTAAAAACCTTCAAAATGTTCACCGGAGAACTTCCAGGAAGCGTTTTGCGTTTCTGTGTTCCAAAGAGACGTGAAAGTGTCTTGATGCGTCTGCAGAGGATTTCTGCGGCAGCCTCTCCGTTCCTCCATGGGAAGGAAACTTTCCTTGGTTTTTCAACCCAAAGTACCGGCAGGTTCTGCTGAAAAAGTCCAGCTGGGTTGGAAGCTAGCCTGTAGAGAACCTGTTTGTTTAGTTTCGTCAAAGTGACCCGAGTCGGTCGGGTCACTTTGACCCGACCGACTCAAACTGAGACGGCTCCGTTATCTGGTGCTTTAAATAATCTGCAAATTTCCTTTCTGTTTCTGACATGAACTGAATTTATTGTCTCGCTCAGCTCATCTTTTCTTCAGATTGACTTTGTGGCCATTCAGGACTGAGGGTTCTGGTTCTGGTTCGGGTCAGCACCCTACCTGTCTTCTGTATCCAGCCAGAGTGTAGAAAGGTGTTGGCCGTTCTGAGTCTCGACTTGATTTGACCTCCTGGCCTTTTGCTCTGACTTTCCTTGCCAAAGGTTGGAGTTCTGCAGCACTGTGATGCTGCATGGATGCTTCTGCAAATCAGATTTGTCCTTTGTTTTGTTTGTTAAATTAGTTTTGGTGATAATTTTCAGTATTCCAGTTTCATTAATCTGATTTGATTCCCATTTCATCATTTAATACATAAATTAAATTTTTGTCTTTCATTAGTAGTTTCATCACGTCACATTTAAAGAGTTTAATTATGGAATAATTTAGCTGCAAATTTTCTTTTGTTAATAAAAGTTTTGATTAGAAATCAGCATCAATGTTTGCTCCTTGTGTGAAAAGGTTTTCCTGCCATTAGAATTTATTCTTCAGATTTTTATTGCAGAAAATCTGCTCTGGTCAAAATCTAGAACATTTAGTTTTATTAATAACTTAAATAATAAATCATTTATCACAAATATGAATAATTACCTGAGCCTGATGTGAGTTCAGATTCCCAACAGGTCTTATATTTTACTTAAAGTTCTTCATGTAAACCAACTAAACTGATTATTTTGTTTTTTTTCAGTGTTTTTTAAAAGCGCCTCTGCGAGATTTAAATCCCAGTTCCAGTTCCCCAACATCTCCCAGTCTTCCCAGTCTGCTTTTATATTATATTGTAACAAGCTGGGTTCCCATGATGCTTTGCTGTTGCTAATCTCTTCATTGGTTTCTGCTTTCCTTCAGTTTCAGTGCCACTGACCTTCCTGACGCTGACAGTGCCATGAGGTCAAAGTTCATAAACTGTGGGAGTGGAGTTTTATGTTGTAAATAAATTAAAATGCGACAGTTTATCAGAGAACATGTTCACCTCATCATGACTGATATTAATATCTGCTGATGTAGTTTTCCATAAAGCTTTTACTTATGTTAACATACATTAAATTATAAATAATTACAGGATAATTTGATGTATAAAGTTAACTAAAATGTGAATTAGTAACAATCAGGTAATTTAATGCAAACAAAATTTTTAAAGTAGAGATAACTCATCAGATTTTTCACTGTGAGAAACGACGTGTTTGTGGCTGTGCTGCTGAACGGCGGTGGTGGTATGGTGCTGAGGGAACGGCTGCTCTAAAGTTCAGTGTTTGTGTCGCCTCATCTCCCTCGGCGCCGTTCCTGAAGATCAGCATTAAATAAACAAATTCCGGATCCCAATGGTTCCTGACCGGAAATATAAAAATCTAAATCTTTTTATATTTCAGACAAAAACCGTCCTGAAGCTTAAATGAGAAAGAATCTGTGGAAACAGCCACAGTTTTAAGAAATGAATAAAAAATAAGTCAACTAATACAAATATTAGGGGAAATAATCTTAATATTTCATCCGAGTCCATCTTCAGAAATCTCAAGTCAAAAAATGAAATATTTATTCTGTTTATATTCTATTTGCTCCTTTCTTAGAAACCAGGGAGAGAATTATATCCTGTCAGATAGAAACTGAAAATAAGAGAAATATTTTTCACATGGGAGCTGAAAGAATATAGAAATATAATATTTGGATGTTTAACTGAATATTCTGAATCTACAAACTTAAAATATTTTTAATGTCTTTTTACTTTTTTTCATCTCTTTCCGGTTGTGATTGGTTCTTTTTCATCCCAGGAGGTCTCTGACTGGATGACGGAGATCTGCCTGTGATTTGCTGGCAGCTCATTAAGGAGCTGCTAAGCTGTGGGGAGCCACTACATGCGGATGATTGTTTACTGGCTCAGGCTGGTGGCACAAAGACAGCAGCACAGAAACAGTGATACAGGCAGTTACTATGGAAACTGTGATACAGGCAGTTACTGCAGCAACCGACAGTCTGAACAGTGAGGAAGGTCAGCAGGGGGTCTGTTTATAAATGTAGTTATAATTCAATTTATTTCTATAGGATAATTCACCACAAATCCAAGAAATCATTTCAATTCAATCATCCAAACGTTCCGACTCATCCTCATTAGTTTACTTAATTAAATCAGAGTATATTAAAAAGTTTCTATCTAAGCAAATCCAGCAGATTGCATTAATTTATTATTATTATTATTATAAAACATAAGAAACTTTAACAGCAGCTGAAGCTGTAAATTCTGACAGCAGGTAGAGATTAAAGCAGCTGTGCTGACAGACCATAATAACCTGTTTTCACGCCCTGCACGCAACAGCAGCAGGTTCGGTTAGACCAGGTTCGCTGCAGTCAGTTCTAGCTAACCAATCAGCTGGAGCGATGGGAGGAGGCCCCGCCCACTTCGACAGGCGATAATGGATAAGTTTGATTGAGGAAGAAGGAAGTGATGACGATCATAACGACCCTCCTGTCATCACTTCCTGCTGAAGGAATGCAGTTGAACTGGACCTTCCTCTCCCTCCCGAACCGCCAGAGTTCTGGGAGAACCCGACCCAAACCCAGGAAGTCCGAACAGAACCAGAACCATCAGCCGAACCTCTGTGAAGCCAACAGGTGATGAAACCGACCAACAGTTACCTGCTGAATGTCACCATAGAAACATCAGGGAACCAATCAGGTCTTAGTGCCAGAACCATCCCAGTAACAAACCAGTAACCATTATCCCGTCCCAGTAAATTTCAGCAGGTGTCACAACTTGGAAATCTTTAAAAGAACCAGAACCCATTTCCATAACAGCCAGAATAAAAGATACTTACAGATTGAATTAAAGTGCACGGCAGCAGCCGGTCCGGACCGGACCCGAACTCCCAGCGGCTCCTCCCAGTACAGCAGATAAAATGGTAAAACAGGCTGAACTGGTGCGGGACAGACTAGACCGAACCTCCGAACCGAGCCGCTCTCCCTAACTCTGCGCTCAGCTCGGTATTTCACCGGAAGCGCTCTTTTAAGTTTCGTTTCTGTCATTTGACGGCACGCGCGCAGTCGCCTTGGAAACGGGGAGTTTATCCCGGAAGAAGCGCTCGGAGCGATGCGCTCTATGGCAAGAGGTTATAGCATTTAATCCGAAAGGCAAAATGTCCTTTCCTCTTTCAGGCAGCAGTAATTTGATTCAACACAATGTTCCAACCAGCAGAAAATCACTAGAAAAAATAGAGTTTAAACTTTCCATTATTACAAGAAATAAGTGGAAGAAATCTGAAAATTTTTGAAAAGTCAGTGTTTCCATTTCAACTTTTAATAATCAGAGCTGATATGTATTTCCAGACATAAGTTATTTGCTAGTAAAATTTAACATTGCACATATCTAGAATAATATTTTTTCTGTCCAAAATTAACATTAATCTCAAACGTTATTCTTCCCAGGAGAAATTAACTTTTTAATAAATAAAATGTAGTTTTTATGAAAATAAACTTTAATTTCTAACAACTATAATTCAGTTTGTACTGGTAAAATCTCTATCTACACAGATAAACTAAAAGTATTCTAATCAGACTTCTACTATTTTTACTTTATAGAACAGATTTATTCCTAGGAATAATTCAGATTTTTCCATTTGTACTATTATTATTGATGCCTAAAGTTTCATTTCTCATTCATATTTCAGTTCTTTAGTCATTGTGACTGAAGAGGATGTTCCATCAGTGAATCCAGACATAGGATGTGAAGAATGACATGACCACGACTGAAGCCAGAAGATTTTCTCCTGAGTAGTTCTCGTCAATTTGAGATCAGTGAGATGAAGAGAGGAGTCAGGGCCAGATTTACCTTCCTGAAGTTACGTTTCATTTTCTTCATTAGGACTTTCAAAGATCCATATTTCTGCTGGCCAGAAGTAGGAAACAAAGAAAAACAGTCTGGTTCTTACTTCCTGGTTGTTAAATTATGTTGGAATTTAATTGATTCATTCTTGTTTTATTATTCTCTTCCTTAGTCTTTTCTTTCATTAGATCATCTCATTTCCATTTTATTTAAATTCATTTCTTCTTAGTGTTTCTAAACATGATTATTTCTTCTTTTTAATTATTCTTAGTTACTGAAGCCTAGTTATTCTTTCGTGTTGGATTTATTTCCTAGTCCCTTTGTACTTTTGCTCACCTCCTCTGTCACTTTTTCTCTCCTTCCTCACACCTTCAAGTTGTTAGCCGATCAGCTCAGGTCTTTTGTTCAGCATTAAATCTCTCCAGTATTTAAGCACCTCTTCCTCAGTCACTCCTAGCCAGGTTCTCTCATCTTCTCCTGTTACGCTTCCCGTCTCTTCACTGCCGGCTGTTTCCCCCAGATTGACGGTGTTTCTACGTTTTTTGTTCTTCATTTTTATTATTAAATCTTCAACTCCATTCAATCTCTCAAAGCCTGTTGCATTTAGGTTAATCACAAACACACAGTTATAGCTACAGGGTTGGTGTGAACATTTTCTGCTGGTTTTAAGGCCCTTAATGGTTCTGACCTCTCATATCTAAACACCATCTATCCAGAAAAACACAAAGACATCATCTGAGGTCCAAACAGAAAAGTCGAGCTGCTTTCTCGGCTACTTACCAAAAACTGTGGAATAATGTTCTTGTTCTGAACTGTAGTTTTTGTTCTGCTCTTCTTCCACCAGGGGGAGCCGATAGGTTGCTCTCTTTTTGAGGGCAGTTCCCACTCACCTGCAAGTAATCGGCTTCATCGACTCAAACATAAGAGGAGTAGGTGGCCAGTCCTCCAGCGCCTGAGTTTTTTTCCCCGTTATGGTATTCTGTGCCCCTCTGAGTTTTTTTTTCCATTGTTTTTTCAATCTGAACTTACCTTTGACCTCCTTGCAGGTTTCCCTTTGTGGCACCTTGGAAGTTATCCATTTTGTTGCCCGAGTCCTTCATCTCCACAACCAAAGAACTCTTCAAGATTCTCTGGGTTTTTCAACCCATGACTTGCAAAAATCCGCTCCTCTTTCCACAATCGGCTCTGTTCCCTGTCCGCCCTCCAATGTTACTTCCTCCCGCAGAGTTCAAACAAATTGCTGCCATTATGACAGTTATGATCCATATCAGAGCTGCTAAGAACCGCCAGACTCACCTCAACTTTTGTAATGCAGCTGAATTTCTGAATCGTTTCTATTTTTATGTTATTTGCATTTATTTATAAACTAATTAATTATTTTATGTCTTTTTAAGCAGAGCAACTTGTTCTCTTCATGCAGTGAGATTTCTCAGCTTCACAGCCAAAACCCCTAAAACCAAATTACAACCACACATTAAGTGGCCCCAGCTACACAGGATGCTACTGCCATCAATGTCCATCCATCCATCCATCCATCCATCCATCCATCCATCCATCCATCCATCCATCCATCCATCCATCCATCCATCCATCCAGTTCCTCTGTGAAAATCCCAAGGATTTCCTTTTAGGAAATTAAAAGTGGAAAACTCGTGGAATATATAAAAACAAGCAGGACTTATATTTGTCACTGCTCCATCGGGCCAACTGGTCCAGGAAGAGATTATTTTTTTAGCACATTTTCCTTCCAATGATAAATTCAACCGTTACTTTTCTTAAAAAAAAATTTTTTCCTTCTTCCCCACCAGGGGGATTTTTGTGGCTCTAATGTCCCTTATTTTACAGCAGGCTGACAGTCAGGGGGTAATGAGAGGGGAAGACATGCAGCAAATATCGTCGGGTCCGGGAGTCGAACCCGCGACGGCCGTGTTGAGGACTCAAGGCCTCCAAATGTGGGTCACGCTAACCCCTACGCCACCACAGCACGCCCCAAATTCAACAGTTACAATTCATCTTCCAAGATCTCAAAATACCAGAAATCTCTTTTTTTTAATTAACTTTATTAGGTATTTTGAAAATTTCTACAGAGAGAGAAAAAAAGAAACAATAACAGGACAAAACTTATACAGCACTTATACAGATAACTAAAAACAGGCGGCATGTACATAAATTACAGCAATTATTTTAGAAAAATAACCAATTTATACCTAAACTTAATATACATCATTGGGGTTCACATTACTGGTCTTTTAATTTTGAAGTATTCAAGCACACATTCCCATCTTTTTTTAAAAGCATAGAATTTTCCATTCAGACAGTATCTCAATCTTTCTAATACAATAACTTCAGAGAGTAAGTTTTTCCATAACTGAATTGAAGGAGC
>CAEFZY010071740.1:0-54281 GCA_903066815.1 Brachyrhaphis roseni
TATATATTTTTTTTTTTTTTTTTGAAACATCAGTCATAATAGATTTTTCAGGTGCTTTATTAACATTTTTCTACTCCAAACAAATACAACTGACATATACTTCTTCAACATGTTTTATTTGTCTATAGGAGATTTAATGATTAACAAACTATCCATTTCCTCCAGCCCATTTATTTCTTAAGACTTTTAATTTCCAAGTAAAACGATAACTTCCGGTTGTACTTTGACCGTTAATGACTGTTTGATCAATTTCTGTGTTCCCTCTGCGCCACAGTTCTGCTTTAAAAATTATATAATATTATTCTTTTAACACTAGATGGCGCCTAAATAATGCACAAACAACTCGTGCCTCTTTCAATTTTGTTTATGTGTGAATGAACCTGGCAGTAACAACTCCATTAAAACGACAGCTACTGGTGACAAAAATAATCTGGAATAAAGAATAAAATATAATGACAACATCTGCATACGATTTCTAGCTGATGTAACAATCAGAAAACTGCCAAACTTCTCAATTTTGTCTCGGCTTCCGTTTTCTCTCTGCTTTGGTTTGTTTTGTAATGCTTCTCTGCACTGCCAGAGTTTCCTCTTGGCTACAGCTGTTTATGTTGTTCTGTGAATGCCTCAGTGGTTTGTTAGAGAACATCAGTGAAGAAATAGTATCATGAAGACCAACAAACGCAGTAGACAGGGAATTTGTGTCAAACACAATATCTCAGATTCGAAATTCGGGTTCAGTGTTCTTTAAATGTGACAATGGAAAGAATATGGCACAACTGTCAGCCGACCAAGACCTCACTTAGCCGTCAACCTGTACTGAAACACCGGACAAGGAGAGCATTAATCAGAGAAGCAGCCAAGAGCATGTCGACTCTGGAAAAAGCTGCATAGATCCACAGCTCTAGTGAGAGAATGACATGACAGCTATTAGTCATGGGCTTCACAGTTGTGGCCCTTGTGGAGCAGTGGTAAAAAGAAAGTCATTGCAGAAAGAACGTCATAATAGATCAGAGCAGAGGTGAAACTTCCAGCAGGACGAAACCATTAAACCTACAGATGTAAGGGAAAATGTGACAAGACTTGATAGCTGACATTCAAAGCTGCTCTATTTCCAATCTACCTGAACCAATGCTGACCTTTACACAGAACACCATTAAACTCTGTGGCAACTCAACTGAGGGCTGAACCTGATATGGAACACTAGCAGTGAAAAACAAAAGCGAAGGCACGCAAATCAAGATACTAACATCTTGATTGGAAAAATTCAAGCGGCATGAAAGTGTGGCACATTAGCCATGGGCAATATTAATTAACATTGCCAATGTTAATTAATATTGTTTCGTGTTTTTTGTGTGTGTTATTTACTCGTGTCGCAATTTGAGTGGATGCGGAGGGAGACAGTATCGCTCCGCTGTTGCTAGGAGACAAAGGCTGTTAGAACGGATGGTTTGTTTTTCTAACAGCTGTGTAGTGACACTCCTAAAGGAGTTGCGTTGTAACAGTTATTAAATTAAAATGTTGCAGACCCAATCTCAATATCTGGCTTGATTGTCACCATTACAAAAGCTTTTTTTGAGAGCATGCATATTTCAAATGGTGCATTACTGCCAATTAACTGCATTCAGAGCACTTTAGGACTTAATATACGTAAATATAAACGGCTCTGAGTTAATAAAATATGGGCAAGCTTTAATTAACTCCAGTCTTATTGATGGCGTTTTAAGTTCTATAATTTCTTCATTCCTCCTCTTCATGGGATTTTCTTCTGTCCCCTTCCCCAGTCTCAGCTGCACCCCACTGGAATAGTTTGAATGTTTCTCAGAGGGGTGTGGAAGTTGCATTGATTTAAGGAGCAGGGAGGTTAAGGTGTTAATAAACTTCTCTGCTGGGAGTCAATCCACAAAGAACACCACTGATTTACTCAGGCAGCCTGAACAGATTTGGACATTTATGGGTTTTTGCCTGCTTCTTGCATTACTACTGGGATGATGGAAGCACTGGTAGGCTGGAGTGCGTTACCACGAGGGCAGACATGATGTATGTCGTCTTTAAGCTGAGCTGAGACAGAGTAGGATGGCGCCACAGAGAATCTGGGCCTCATGGGACTCTAAGAAAGATAGTAAAACACTCTTTGGGCTTTGACAGACATATTGTGGTGTGTTGCTGTAGCTGCAGTTTTATAGAGCTGTGCTTACCAAGGGCCTTCAAAGTGGCTTTGATTGTGCAGAGACAAGGTTGAGAAGAGATGATTCGCTTCGGCTCATTAAGTGAATTTTAGCAAAATGAAAATTGAGGAGTGTTTGAATGATCTGGGTCATGCTCAAAGCTAATGCACTCCCCATTCTGACTGATTAGATTGCAGCTCGCATTTGCTTCAGAACATTTTTAGCGCTTTGTGCTTGATTCAGTCAATGACAAGCTTCTGTTTACATCAGGTCACTATTAACAGCACCTTACTTCCCCTTTTTGGTTTATCAGATGGCGTCGGAACCGGTCAGGAATGCAACTCGTACTCATTTTTCGGATGTTTTCATGCTGTTCTTTGTTGTTCTCTGTTGACACGGACTAAAGACACTTTCCTATCTGAATCAGAAAAAGTGATGTCATGTTTGAAGCATTTCCTTTCACACACGGGAAGACATTTTCCACAAAGCACAAGAAAAAAAAAATCAGTGAGAAAAACCTTAAACATTTTCAGTTTAGATTAAACAAGAGATGTGGAGATATTTTATCATTAATAATGCAAAGATTTTTACATAAAAGTATAAATGAGGCCATTAACAGTGCAAAGCTAATCCAGCATTTAATTATTCATTGTCACTACAGAGGGTGGTTTATTTAGCTAAAAGCTGATTTAGGATCTTTGTGCATGATGAAAAGCCTGAAAATAGGCACTTTTTCCATTGGAAACAAATCTGTTGCAGTCCTAATGAGCTTGTGGATCAAGAGTTTCACACTGCATGCATTCCAGAACCTCAGTCATCTGTGCTGACAGTTAAAAATGTGTCTTTAGCAGCACATCAGGACAAGTATGTGCTTACGGTGACAAAAGCTGAAGTGCAATCAATCCCACCCTCCTACTTAAACTGAATTATCGTGTCTCTACTATTTGCGGCTATTTCAAGGAATTTCCAGATATTGAACAGCTGCAGAAAGTAACAGGCCTGTTTATTTTTCTGACACTTGCCTTTTTTTAAAAATTAATGCCTGTTTTTATTTCCTCCATTAAGATTTCAGCTCCTGCTTGTTGAGTTCAGTTTAATCCCAGGAAGTTTAGATTTGTTTGTATTTTACATGTGACTAATGGGACTGGAGGAGATTTTCAGTGCCTTATTAACCATTTACAGCACCCTTGACATTTATTGGCACCACTGGTATAAAAGTGTAAAATGCCTTGAAATAGGTTTCTCTTTTGTTAAAGCAGCCCAATATCTGTCTTAATTTTATTCAAGAAAAGTACAATATATGATTTCAGTACTAAATTATTCTTTTGGGTTTTTTTACTAAATCTTTGATGCACCAAAGATTGGGACTCCTGTTGTTTTAACCCTGTTTTGTCAATAGGACAGTTTAACCTGGTCCTGAAAGATTTTACCGTGTTTGCAGAGATATTTGGCAATTCTTTCTATTGTTCTTTTCTCTTCAACTCACACCACAGCTTTCTGATAGCTTTCCATTCTGGGAACTGAGATTGTAAAATAAGAATGTGACCTTGCTCGTGGTGAACAATTTCTTTCATTATTTGTACTGTTTTGTGATTACGAACTTGTTGAAAGATCCAGTGATAATACATTTTCAGTTTTCTGGCAGAGACCACGAGATTATAATCTAGAATGTCCTAGTAAGTGAAAGATTCAAAGAGCCTTTGGTGGAAAAACCGGCTCACAGCATTCTACAACAGCCACCATGCTTACAGCTGGTCATATGATTTGAACAATTCAGACTTAAGACTGCTACATAGTGTGATGGATAAAATCTCGCTGGTAGCTCAGCTTACACTCTACAATGGGAGATTACACTCTTTCACGACTTATTTCTATAGATATAGAAATCAGCCTATCTATAATTATGAATTGTACAAGTTACTTGACACTTGTTTTCATACAGATGGCTGAAGAGGCATAGGGGAGGAAAAGGGGAAGGAGACAGAGGTAGAAGAGGACAAAAAACATCTGTTTGTTGCAGCAGCAGTCTACATGCACCTGATTTAAACTCACAACCACAAGAAAAAGAAAATTGGTCTAAAATGACTGGCAAATTTAAACCTGGATTAAATCCTTCCAACACTTCTATCCTTTATTTTTCACCAGACGCACCAAGAGCATTTATGTTTCATGTTTCACCAGTGGTTATCTACATGAAAGTATGTCTCAAAGCATCAGGAGGAAATGCCTTCAACTTTTGGGTAGTAGCCTTTATTCAACCTTTAACCTGCACTTAAAAACACAGGAACAATAAAGACATGCGCTGTTCTTCTTTAACTTTTTCCTGTGTAGAGGCGGATAATTAAGATTCCAATGGAAACCAGTCAATGTGTTTTCCTAATTAAAACCTTCCCCTCTCTGATCACCAGAAGTGCATTCTGAAGGCCTGAGAAAACAAATAGAGACTCTCGTGATGGTCAGACGGAAAGCACGTCTTTGTTGCCTCGCCCTGCCAAGATTTGACGTCACTTAGGTCAGAATCTATGGCTGGAAAGGAAAGGGTGGAGTGGGAGATGCCTCCCTGCCTTAGGTTAATTAGCAAGATTTGTTTTGTTTGTCGCATGCTTTGTGTTGAACCTTTGGTATGAAGACACCTACAGGAACCCTGGTGGGTCACTTCTTAATGGAGGATATCCGTGATTAGAATCAAGATTAGCATGATTTTCTTTGCTTCCTTTAACTGTTAATTTTCCGGTGAAATAAAGGTAGATCCAATTATCATGTGGAAATGAACCAAGTAAAGAAGGAACTATATTATAAGGTAAACATGCAAGTTTATTTTTATTTTAAAAAATTTGTGTGTGTGTTCCGATGGTTTTATTGGTTTAAAAATGTTATAATTTCCCCACATGTCATTGCTGATACAATTTCACTTCATGTAAAATGCCAAACTCTGATCATCAAACACAAGAGGATGTAGCAGTTGTAAAAAGTCATTAGGGTTTTCTAGCGTGTAATCATTAACAACAGAAGCCTTTGTCTCAGAACGGATGACGTTGTAATTTTGTGCTCATGTTAGATTAAGTTTATTTGCTCATTCAGTAAAAGTATCCCTCATAATAGGACCTTCAGTAAATGTTTGCAAAGCTGATAAAAATCAAGCAAAAGAGTAATGATGAGAAGTCTGGGCTTTATAGTCTGTAGACCAAAAGGTAAAAAAAAATAATTAAAAGACATACAGATAAAATTTCATCTAAACAGCACAATTTTAAACATAATATATTTTTTTATAGTTTTTTAAGGAAGCTTGTTTTTTAAAGGCTAAGCTCCCACAGTTTCAAATCAAGCCCAAGGCAAATATTTGGGCACACTGCATGAGCATGCAATTTGCCAAGAATCACATCCTTAAATATTAGATGTTTATTCAGGTTATTTCAGTTCAGACTCTGAACTCTGGTACTAGTGCAACAGTCTTCTTATCCTGTGACTTTCCTGGATCACCTTTTATGTACGGCTCCTTTCAGGTTTGTCGAAATGTATAAAAGCAAAAATAGTACATGATTGTTTTGAAGTCGCAGAATTACTTGACGGACTAATTTTGTAATTTAATCTCAGTTTACTTACAGCTAGGTTCTGTAAACCTTCTTAGAGGTTTAAGGACAATAAACATATAACCAGAACTATAGTTATTTACAGTTGTTGCTACAGAAATATATTCTTTCACTACTTCAGTGTGCTGAATGCACCTGGAGCCAAGTAATTTTTCAAACAAGAAATTAATTTTACTTTCTATCACTGCAGTAGGTAGTATCCATATATTTCCTGGACCTTTAGGCCATAGGTTTAAAACAATAATAATAAAAAGAAAAGAATGAATTCCTGCAGAAGTAAAACATGGGAAGCTGATTTCTTATAGTTTGTCACCCAACCGCCCAACAAACCCCCCACTTGTTGATTTAAAATCTAAATGTTAGCCTGCAGATCTTGCTCGAAATAAACTTAACCATGTTTTTATATATGTATTCCACATAAAATGAGCACATAGCATGGTGGATAGGTGCAGATATTTATCTGTTTCACATGCAATAAAATTAAAGAAGAAGGCAAAAGCAATATGCTATGACCATCCATGAGAAACAAGGGTAAATGCTTTAGTGGTGATGTAATATGGGAGTTTTTTTTCTTTTAATGCTTCTTAGCTAATTCAATAACAAGATAAACTGTATGTTCTTCCTAAAGTTTGCTGTCTGTTGTTGCCATTAGTGTAAATCCTGTAGCTTTCTGTCAGTTATTTCAACAGCAATAATACTATTTTATGTTATGCTGCTTCCTCCTTGACGTGACCTTAACTTTTAAACCTTAACAGGAGCATTCCTTTGACCATGAGTGGCAAGTGTGTAACAGCCTTTGAAACTTTTCTCTGGGGAGAAATGAACCACTTTGCCCGTCGTTATTTACGACTGCACAGGGGATGGTTTTTCACTTCAAAGGGCCAGAAACGGGAGTACAAGGTGAGAAATGTAATGACATTTCTGAATAATGAAAGAGAACTATAAAAGAAGAAAGACCGATTTATTGTTACAGCTACCATGTATCCTACAAATTCATAAAACAGCCTACTCTTTCAAATTTGAACTTTAGCATAGAGGAAGCAGTGAAAAACAAAGGAATAAGTATGCTGGCAGGTTTTTCATTTCTTCAATATGAGTTCACAGTGGGTAGAAGTTTGGTTTATGAAACCTCAAAATCCAATTTTGATAAGAGTTCTCTGAGATCAAATAGAGCTTTCTTTTCCAGTTTTGTATGTGGTGCCTTGAAAATATGAGCTTTAAATTAACATGTAATATTTCTTATATTCCAACTCACAAACAGTAAATCTGATAACAAATCTGAGAGCAGAGAAGCTTTTCATCTTCTTTGAATGTTGTTATAGTAATTTATAGAAGTATTCACACAACAGAAGCTCTTTTTTTGCATTTCTTTGCATTACAGCTAAAGTCTTCAATGGATTTTTGGGGAGGGATTGTATTTGAAAAGCAACACAAAGGTGTGCATAATTGTAAAGTCATTAGAAAATGACAAAAGGTTTTCAAAACTGCACTTAAAACTGGGGTTTGTATTGAGCCTCCCTGACTCTATTCTTTGTAGAATACCCATTTAGAAGAAATTAAAGCTGCAAGTCTTTGGGGGCATGTCTCTACCAAGGTATTAATAGACAGAAATAGTTGATTACTCATGTATGCATAACAACCCTAGTTCAGTCCAAATTCTTTGCAACCCTTCAAATGTTTTCTTCCAGGTTTGTCCATCATCCCAGCTTTCCTGTCCCTGCTACAGAAAGGTATTTCTGAATCATGTTCCATCCACCACTATGTTTTACCATAGGGCCAGTTTGTTCAGGGCGATGTCCACTATCAGTTTTCTGCCATGCAGCATTTTGTAAGAATGCGTGAAAGTTTATTACCGGTCTCAACCAGACTGGGGAACCTTATGTAATGTGTTTGCATTTACATTAGTTAAGTCCCATTTAGCTACTGTAAATGGGTCATCGCCCAGTGTTTTGTTTCAACAATATCTTTCTTTTTTTATTCTTTCCACCTTCCAAAAAGGAAGGACTGTCACTTTTGCTTTCTGTGCCATGTCGTCACAAGATTGCAGTTGTTTTACAGTTTCTACATTTGAATTATACAGAGAACAATGCTCCCTGTGATGTTTAAAGTTGGAGTCTTTTTTTAATAAACTTACCCAGTTGTATCTTCCACGCAACTTTATTCCTGACCTTTGGAATGTTTTCCTTGGTCTTTATGACGCTGTTTGTTCTCAAACAAACATCCGAGGCCTTCACGGAACAGCTGTTCCTTTTTATTTTATTTATTTCTTTCTGAGTAAGACCGTCTGAGCTGTAAAATGCACATTTCATTTTATTACTTGTGAAAGATTTGTTTTTAATTCTGTATCCTTTTCTTTTCCCAAACATGCACTTTTTTACGATGTATTTTGTTTTAAAATAATCTCTTTTTTTTAGCTCTAGTGAGCTTTATTCAGTAGTGAAGCAACAGAAAAGCAGGTTGTGAGAGAGTGGGGGAAGACATGCGACAAATGTCAACGGAACGGGACTCAAACCTGTGACGACTGCATTGATGATTGAGGCGTCTGTACATGAGTTGCGTGCTTTCCCAAGGCACCACCCCGTACCAGTTCTTCATGTTGCCTTAAAATAAATAAAATGTCAATAAAGCACAAGCAAGAATGTGGCTCCTTTATGACAGCATGTGAAAAACTTTGAGGCAGTGCAAGGCTCTTTATGTCATGGTTTATTTTTCTCTGTCTGCTGAAATCAATTAAATTCTTGAAGTGCTAAGAATAAAACAAGATCATCAGCTGCTGAGCATTTCCCAGCAATAATGTGGGAAGCTTGTTGGCACTGAGTGTGCATCTCCTTCGGAGAAGATAAATTTGTTGTGAATAAAAGCTATAAACCATCACTATCACTTGATCCCAGTGGGAGTATGGAGCTTGACCTCATCTGGTGTTGCCAGCAGCTGCTGGGCCCACTGTGGAGAGTGCTAAAGAGTCAGAGACAGTTTCAACAAATACTTCAAAATCCTCAGCATGGAGCCTTTCTGGGGTTTCAGCTGCAGCAACATGAAAGGCGAGTAAGTGGGAAATGGATGGATACAGTTACATGCATATAAACTGATACATATGAACAACTTGAACGTGCACAAGCTGGCTCTCTGTTACACACGTACTCACTAGTGGAAATACAACCCTGTGAATGCTGGTGATGCATCTGTCAGTTTTACAAAAGTGTAAAACTGACAGATGTATATATGTTTATCAAAAAAAAAGTTAAATTTCTTACTCACTTAATTGCTGTGATAATGTTTATTATTAATCTTAATAATATTATTTTGGGCATGCTGCATTATCATTAATATTTTAAGTATTTTTACATATCAGTTAATTTTGATGCACAGAGAAAAAGTAGTGTGATAAAACTCAGCTTCTGACATGAATTTGGTTCAGTTGAAGATATATTTTAAATAAGTTTTAAATATGAATCCACTTTAAATGTTGAGATTAAATTTGAATGTACTTTCATTTAAAATGCCAGGTATCCTACCAGAGACATATTTAAAAGACACCTTGGGTTGAATAAATACATTTAATAAACATATTTATAAAAACATATTTTAAATATTTGTGTAGAAATAGATTCGCTTTAAAAGGGCGCATGTATTCTATTCCTTCTGCATAAAAGTATTGGTTTGTCCATGCAGTCACTTTTGTCTTTTAATAATGAGGGATAAAGGTAATTACACTTTTGTCCCTTCAGTTATCTTACGCAGCTGACTGGCAGCTTGCAGCATATTGTGAGGAAAGTGGGGAGCACTGTTGTCTGTTCCAGAGAAAACATTCTGACAAAACTGCCCTGCCTTTCAATTCTCATTAGGAGGAATTTAAGCCTGAAGACCTTGAAATTAACTGTAGCAGTTTGAAACTGAATCCAGGAACCAGGTCCTGTCTGCTTCAAATAGCACAAAATTTCAGAAAGCGAAGAAACAGATGAGAAAGAAAAAAGTCAAAAACTACAACAGGAACGCATTGAGGGAAAGCATAAAGCAACATTTAATAAAGCAAGAAATAATTTTTTTATATCTGAGCCTTCAAAAATGTTTTGTGCTTTATATAATGTTGATGTTGTGTGCATTGCTCCATATGTTCCACTGTACTATCAAACAATGTAATATTTACTGATGTATTTTCTGATTTTGGATTAGTTAATATCACAATGGCTTTTGTTTACTATTCAGTCATAGAACCACAGATAAAATTGAGTGGACTAATATTAAAGTCTATTAATATTATTTGCAAATCCTTGTCCCACTGTGCAAACAACAATTTGTAAAGAAAACAGCTTACGTCAATTAAAAAAAAAAAAAAGAAAGAAAAAAAGAACTTAAAGTAACATTCCTTTAAAAATATTTTGAAGTAAAGTAAGTATGATTGGGCATGGCCTGGAAATCACCGCTAATCTACCGTTGCTGCCAATGTGGATTCCAGCTGAAAATTACTATCATTAATATCTTATACAAACAGACCACATCATTATTAGAAACATATTAAACATCCATATACAAAAAAGTTTGACTTGTGGAGATGCATCTGGCACTGCAACAAATAAAGAAAACTAGTGGGAAAGTCCCAACGACTCAGCCGTATAAGAAGATATTTCATTTCACTCATTATCTGAGCACATTTTTAACCAAACCACAGATAATGCTATTTCATATCCAAGCAATCTAAAGCTGTTGAGTTTGAATCATCATTAATAAATGTTTGGTGTTCATAATAAAAGAGTGGTGGCGTTCTCCTTGCATGACGTTTTGTTGAATAAAATCTTTATTTGGCCACAATCTTTTTGACTTTAAGACGTATTTTGCACGAGAGTCCGTGGCTTAGCAGTCATACAGGATGGATTTGAGCAAAGATCAGGCACATGCCTCTTCAAATCCCCGAGTATTTATATTTCATGGTGCAACTGAAGCATGAGATGTCATGACAGACCAAGACTTGCAGTGTTTAAAGTAAAAAAATGATACTTCCAGCCACACAAATCTCCACACTGGAGAGGAAGAGTCCAAATGTGTTGCATGTAGAAGCAGGGAGGCTTGGGTTTCTGTCCAACTCCACATTGCAGTGAACCATGTGAGCACCATTATCAGGGGAAATCTCTTGTTTTATTTGGAAAAGGGCTGTGTGTGTGAGTGACAATAAAGAATTTTGCACACATCCTGACAAAGTGTTGTCCTGCTGTTCAATTAAGCTCATACAGAGAACGGATGGAAGTGAGTAAAGGAGTGTGCTGGGTTACAGCCCCCTAAGGATTTTCAGAGTTGTATGAAGCCTTTAGGAATATTCTTACAGCCCCAGAGTTTTCATTCAGTCTGTAGACACCCTCTCAGGTATTTTCCCTTTTTTTATTTATATTCTCTTGCTTCATTTTGTCAGCATGAAAGAATAATATTAATTTTACTGATATGTTTTTGTTAAGCATGGAAATGCTAAAGCATTGGCTGATTTTAATCTAGTTCAGTGGCTAACCAGGAAGGCAGCTAATAATAGACTGTTCTGTACTGCTCTTCCTCATGAGATAAAAAAATATGTTGAATATGTTTGGAAAAATTATATCAGATTTACATAAGGACCAAAAGTTCCATAAGTCAATAGATCTATGAGAAATTAAGTACTATTATATGTGATGGTGTAATTTAGATAGAAAATACTGTAGAGTTGTTGAACTAATGTAAATTATAATATATTGCGATGTACCACTCCCAATATCAGTCAGAAAATCAGTCTGATCAGTCAGTTTTTTTTCATTGCTCAGCTCTCACTCTCAGTGGCTCCGCCCCCCTCACAGCTGAGTTTTATCTTCACTGGCCAACGTTCACAACAGCTTTATGGCCAACATGTGAGGATGTGGAATGAATCCAATTTGGATTTCATCTCTCAATGGGAAATTAAACAAACACTTTCCTTTTGCGTCATACTTCAAAAGTTTACCACTTTAGTCAAATTAAATGTCTAATGATTGAGGCTGTTTTTACATTCAAAAATGAAAAAAAAAGTTTGCAGTCCATTACATAAAATGTCAATTTCAAGGTTTGACATTAACATAAATAGTTACAGCACAGCATGACTTTACTTTAACTGTCAGTCTCAACTCTGAAAGCCAGAGGGTGGAGTTAATATGACTACGAACAAAGGGACTGATGTGCAGCTCAGTTGCTGAGGTTAGCCAGTCAGATATCAGGTCTTTTGAAGTGGCTTTTAGTGATGACATAAATACCACATGATGGACTGCAGCAGATATAAAATAAAAAAAAATGATAATAATTGCTTTACACAATTCACTTTTATTTAAATTCTAAGGTATTTTGTTTTACCTTTTTTAAACACATTACTCATTTACTAGATGTGTTATTTTAGCCCTTGATATTTTAATGCTTTTAAAAGTGTCTAAAGCATAATAGAGCTTTTAACTTGGGCCCTCCCTTGTTTCCTTAAAGTCTGCTCTAAGAGGAAAAATCTCATGAGAATGGCTTTATAGAGGAATAGACTTCTATTTTCCTTTCGAAAACAAACAGGAAAAACAGTGTGGCACTAAGAGAGAAAAAATAGCGCTAAGAAAAACAAATCACCACTGAGGATGAAGGATCAGTGGGCACTTTGCCAGAACATGAGCTTATCCGTCAAGAGAAACACGAAGTCTTTCGCAAATATTTTCCTCCTGTAAATTAAATAGAAACATTAGTAGTTAAAAAGGAGAACAACCCAGCGGTGAACTTAAGCACATGAACAAATCAATGTTGTTTTTCGTTCCCGATGAAAGGGTGTTCCTCCTTTGGGTTACATAACCCTTAGTAATAGAAAATGAAAGCTGTTCATTAGTTGTTTCTGGGTGGATTTTCCTATTGGGATTAGCAGCTTATCCTGTGATAACTGAGTAAGTAACAATGTCCCTATCACTTTTACATTTTTAACAATGTTCCCAAGCTTTGCAAAAGTACAGTAAAGCACATCATATTAAATACTTTATTTTAGGTAGGACAATTATTATCTGAAGCCATTAAGTCAGAAATGCTTGATCTAAACCTGGATTGGAATTATAGAGAAAATGCGCTAGCTCCCAATTCCCAACGTGTAGAATGCTATGGATATTACAGCATGCTGTTCAAAATTGTTAAGTAATCTTACTTACACAAAACTATCCCTACCGCCCTCTGTCTTAAGGGTCAAACTAGTTAAACTTATGCTACAAAAGACAAACCTCCAGTTTTCTAGGACAAATGTCCTGTCCCCAAATCCACATGCCCTCTTTTTAGTTTCTTATTTAACCTTTGTCAGTTGTTGCATAACATTTTGCATACTCATCAGTTCTTCACACATTTTTTATGCAATGTGAAGAAAGTCTTATGGTCTGGGAATAGGAAGGTGTTGACATATGCTGAGTCCATATGAAAGACTTGGCTTAATGAGATGAAACAGTTTTCCTGGCGTTGAAGAAAAACACCACTGTGACCAAGAGCTTGGCTACTAATTAGAGGTACTGGGACATTTTATACAGTGCATGCAACATTTATTGACACCCTGGGTAAGAATATGGAAGAAAAAAAAAGCGTGTAAAAAGCCTACATCTTTCATTACAATCTTTTTACAATAAAAGCATATTGCAGTGGCATAATCTCACACTATACAGAAACAATCCAATATGTGTCTGATGAGACACGTTTTAATTGTTGATCCATATCTTCCTGTTTAGCCAGGATGAAACGGTTTGATGCAGATGCTCATATTACAAAGCCACTGGAAAAGTTGAAAACAGCTGAAACTGAGCTGCAACTCTGGACTAGGGCCCAGGTTTATGTTGTCATGATTTTCTTTGAGGAGGACTGTTATAGTGAGAAAGAGCCACATGTACATAACAAGTAACTTGTTGTTTGAGAGCCTTTTGTCTTGTAGTATCATAAATATGCTAAATGCTAAACTCTCGCTGGACTTCTACACTTGGTTTTGATCCAGAGGGTTGGCTGGCTCAGGTGGTAGAGCATGCTCACCATGTGCAGACCTCAATACATTTGTTCTGGGTTTGATTCCCAGTCTTGGGACATTTTTTTTCTCCTCCCTATTTTCTGCCCATGTACTGCACAATAAAACAACTAGAACTTTAAAAAATATATTTAAAAAAAAACTGTCTATACAGTCAGCCAATGATGCTAATCTTGAGTTTTTTTTAGCAACAAAAACTCCATGTTAGTCTGGTCAAAAAAAGAAGATGAATATGTGTAAGCTACTTCCCTGTAGCTTCTGTGATGCTACAGGCAAGTAGTTTCTCAGAAGGCTCTTAATTGTGATATTGTGCTTCTGCAAAAGAGCTCCATTTGTTTTGTTGATTTTAAATGCTTAGGCTTATTTTAGTTTGTGAAATGGAATAAAGTACGCTGACAAAGCTAAAATATATAGATCGCCCACAGTTATTGTCTTTTTTGTTCCACTTCCTCCTTGGGCTTCTCCCATCAGACAAATTTTAGCCCTTATGCAACTTGCATAAGGGCTAAAATTTGTCAATACAATGTGTAAAACACTTTATACATTGTAGTATAAGGGGACCATTCTCAATTTACTCTTTGCAGTTTGAGAACTGACTGTTTTTCCCACATCAAATGCAGGAATCTTTTTAGCTATTCTATACCACCGTAGCAGATATCTTTCAAATAATACCTGAGACTGACTATCTCTCCCAGCATGAGTTCCACTATTTTGTTGCCTGAACACAGAACCAGGAAGACATGATGAGGTTTAATGTTCATTGAAACCATTGGAACAGATAGATTATAGTTTTTTGTTAAATGAAGCAAATATTTCATTCCACCCCAGCTTTAGCCTGTTAAAAATACAAAATGCATTTTGCATGACAGAAAGAAGCCAAATAATTGCACCTTTTTTTTATTTTACGTATGAAGGAGTTTAAGGATGGTTGTTAACTCCAGACATGCCTTTGGGCATATTTTTAAAGCACGGTAAATCTTTAGTGGCAGACCTGCCCTTTAATTACATGAAATAGGGTAAAAGTGTTGTAAAATTTTAATCATTCCACTAGTCAAATAAAAAAAAAAATTTACGTTGTGCTAATAACAAGGCCACAGCATGTTACTTTAACTTGCTGAAGTCAATATAGAATTAGGGAATATTTTCTTTGTAAATTACTTATGGAAAAACTCACAAACTTCATGACTGTTTGTGGATAGTGACAATTATTCTATTTGTTGAGAACAAACAGAAACAAAACTTACAACTACATAACTTTCGGGTACAACTTGTTTTGTTCTCTCTCTCTGTATCTGTTGCTGTCATGACAGTAGAGTGAATTCCAGTTGTGCATTCCTGTGGTATTAAGACACTCATGGATTCCTGGCAGGAATTCCCCTTCCAATCCTCTGTTTTGTTTTTTCTGCCGTGTCCCTGCCCTGCGTCTAGAGGTGATGGAAAGTTCAGCTGTTGAAAATGTGGGGTCTGAGAGCATTGTTATATTTCACTCTCATCATGTTTTTCTGCACCTTTGTGGTTGAAAAAAAACACTGAAAACAACTCAAGTGTTGCCACATGCATCTCATATATTCCTCAGTTTGTGCACTGAGAGGTCCGTATGTGCTTTTCACAGCATGTTGAACCTTAGTAAATAACTGTACCATGATGATAACAAAATTGTTATCATCACTGTATATATGTTACATATATGACAAAAAACGTTTTTTGCCATCAGGTCAGTAAATCGTCACCCTGCAAAAAACTGTCTGACTTTCTCAGGGCTCCCAGGATAATTTATGACAAAACGTGACCTTTAATCCATTTCAGGTTAGCTCTGCAAATGAATGTAAAGTTGTTTTTTTTAAGCTTTTGACATATTCACTGATAGCAGAGATAAGGAGAGTAAAGACAGGATGAAAGGGTGGAACCTGGTTTTCTGTCTGCGTCATTCCAGAGATAGAGCGGTGGATATCAGATCCAGATGTTGGACACTACAGTCTACCACACCTTTCCTGGTATTTGACCTATACGTGATATCACTATTTGATATTTGTCTTTACAAAAAATGTATAAAAGATATATTTTTGAAAGTATATATAAGCCATAGTTTCAAATTATGAGCCACAACACAGTTTTATTTCAGCTAGAAAAGTGGTCTTTCTGATCCTAAACCAATATGAAAGACAAAACTTTAAAATTATTACAAGCACCAACTGCATAGTACCAAGATACATTAGACACAGTTTGAATAATTTGCTAAGTGTTTAGGCTTGTATCTCACAATTGTTTGATTCATTTTCATGAGAAATGTGTGAAAAAGATAGAAAAACTGACACTGAGGCCAAGGCAGAAGGTTGTTGAAGAGTGATGGCATTATGAATTGAATAATGTCATCATGAGTACAATTGTATTTTGATAACCAAGCTCGGTTGGTTATCAAACACAATTATTGACCAAGACTAAAGAGGTGATAACAATCATTTTTATGGTGATTTATGCAGTCAGTAGGAAGAAATTAGAAGAAATGTTCTCTGTGAGCTTTCATCTGGACATCCAACAAACCGGCATCCTGCAAGAAAATTCAAAAGCACTCTGTTTCAAACACATATGACTCAAATTATCCATAAATAATCTGTCATGTGGGGCTTAGCTGCAAACAGCAATGTAGTTGTTAAAGCACAGTAAGATGACACAGCTTAATTTTCTAACACTAATGAGGTGTTTTGATCATAAAATGTTTATCCAGGCTGTTACTGCTCATGTAATGTTTGTGCAAATATACAATTGGTCACTGCTGCTGGTAACTATTGTGAACCATGTATGAGAAGGATTTGGATGGGTGGTAATACAATTTACAGATGTTAACAAATATTTTAACAGTCACATTTAACCCTCTCAGGCTCAAATTAAGTTGTAGTTGCAGGAAAAATCTGATATTTGGAGAAAATGATCATATGGGGTAGTAATATACAATTCAGACTTTTTTTGAGAGAGACATTTAAACATTTCAACAGCATTTAGCTGTTGCAAATCTGCAACATCTGCCTGGAGAGGGTTAAGTCAGTCAGGATTACAAAAAAATATGCCTATTTTGCTAGATGTCAGAATAAATAAAACTTGATTTTTCTCCTTGGAATTCTCAATCTATGGCAAAAAGCATATTGTGTTCCAAAGGGTCGTTCTGTTTCAGAAAATGCATTTTAAAATTGCTTATCTGTTTTGTGCTGATTGTTGCTGTAAAATATGTTATACACACATAAAGAGATAATTTTGGTATTTTTGCAGTAGGAATCTGTGAAGTTGTTATCAGCATGTAATAGCTGCTCTGGAACTGACTGGTCATTAGGTCAACCCTCAGGTCTTCAGGAATATTTATTTCTCCAAACTAAAGTTGTTCAGGGAGTTGTTTACTGCTAGTAGGACACTGACTGATGTCTTTGTGCAACAACTACTGTAAAGAGCAACACTGGGGGGGATAAAAACCCAACCTATCCCTTTATGAGCCAAAAGTGAAGAAGTATCTCTCCCAAGGTGGTGAAAACAAAAAAAACACTTGCTGGGTGTTTTTCTTAGGCACCAAAGGCAACTCCAGTTTTCAACAGAACATAAATTGAGGGAAGCCACATAAAGCCGCAGAAGCTATTGAAGATGAAGACACAGTCAATTTTCTTGACTTTTTCAAGATAAACCCAAAGTTTAAAAAAAATGTGTGAACAACTGATACATGCAAGTTGTCTTCTCTCTCCACTAAACTTGCTTGTCTCCAATTTAGTGCCATAGGATCATAACACTCAAAGGAATGTTCTGTAGTTACTCAATCAGAAAAAAGCATACCCATGAAAATTCCAGCACAGCAAAAAGTAAGGAGTGATACAGTCAGCTGTGATCATATTTATCTAAAATGTATTCTTTTTTTTTCCAAAGGTTGACAAAAGCAGAGGTATCTTCATTAAAAATAACAAAATTCCCAAGATATTAGAGATTTTTACATCAGAAACCAGTCACCCTGGATAGTGTTTCTACACAGCATACCAGAGATTTCAAGCAAACTCAGAAATGGTTTGGAAACCAAAAAAATGTCCTCCTATTGAGAAATTCCACGCAGTCAGATCCAAATCAAAATCTCAAAAATATTACTGCCAGTGTGGTCAACTGCTGATGTGGAGAGTGGAGGTCACAGAGGAGAACTGAATTAGTAAAAAGACAAATGTTTCATCCAAAACTGACAGCTCACAAGAAAAATAATCATCAACCTAAGAGCCAAATCAAAACGAAAACCAGGATTATTAAATGATACTAGAAGGTTTATGATATTCACATGAATTAGTAGTCTATTTTTTTTCCTTCTATTCACAAATTTAGCGTCAGCTCAAGCTCATTCACATCCTGTCACAATAAAGCCTGATTTTGAAGTGGAAAGAAAATGACAGGATTTTTTTTGTGCATGACAATCTGAAATGTGTGGCAGGTATTGACACTCAGCTTCCTTTACTTTGATAAACCTGAATAAAATCCAGCACAACCAAAAGCCTTCAAAATCATCCCGATATGAAACAATGTGTGGAATTTGTTCTCAGTATAAATTTGGCTTTTCAGCAGCAGATTTAAGTCAGTCAGGATTACAAAAAAATATGTCTATTTTGATAGATGTCAGAATAAATAAAACTTGATTTTTCTCTTTGGAATTTTCAAATTTACATATATGTATTTAACATTTGGTGATATTGCCTTTTAACCTGTAGAAACTTTGCTTTCTCACAATAATTTGCTCCATTTCTCATGACAGAATTAGCCTAGCCTAGTTTAGCGGCCATACCTCTTAAGGTACGCCCACTAATCTTCTGTCAGACTCAGATTGAGCAATATGGTCAGCTGTGCCATATTTATGGTCACTCCAAAACATTTA
Source organism: Brachyrhaphis roseni (assembly GCA_903066815.1). NCBI lineage: Eukaryota > Metazoa > Chordata > Actinopteri > Cyprinodontiformes > Poeciliidae > Brachyrhaphis > Brachyrhaphis roseni. Next base: position 18,646 of record CAEFZY010071740.1, read on the forward strand.
ACTGAAATATTTTGTTCTCCTATCAGAAGCTAACAAATCCTCGCATCATCTGGTGTTTAAAGCCACATCAATATAGGTGTTTGCCAGCGTTTGAGTTTAAAGAAAGCAATAGAAATGCTCTAAAAAATGTTGGCATTTATCCATTATTCCGGTAATCCTAAGTGACTTAAAACCTGGACTGTTTAGTCTGATTTAATGCCACTCAAGGGAAAAGTTAAATGTATTCTTGTACATCTGGTTTCAACTTTACATTTGCAGTCCATTACTTCAAACAAGAGACTTTTCTGATTGTGTTGATCTGTTTGTTTGTGTTTATGTCACCTCAGCATCTCTGCACAGCATCTGCTCAGTCTGAGGCAGATGAGGTGAAGTCCACCAAACTGAGCCCATGTGTCAAACTGCAGAAGAATTTATATTCTTGCCTCAAGCATAAATTGTAATTTGAGTCAAAGAAGAATAAGAACTTTCTTATTTTCCTTTCATTCCTTTACAATACCGCTGATTAATTGGTATATCAGTATTATTTTGTGCAAAGTGTGCTAAATATTTTGGGCGATATTTTGAACACTTGTTTCTAAGTTTGTAATTCTGCAGTCTTCCACCTCTACCAAGCCAAGGTTTCCATCTGGAATAATGATATAACTAAACTGACCAAAATCTAGTAGTTATTTCAGGAGTGTTCTGTGGTAACATCTTGCTTAGATTCTCAACATGTCGACTGAATTGCTGCCCCCAAGTGGCTAAGAAAAACCCACACGCAAAATTCTCTGTGGGGGCTGCGTGTGGAAGCGATGTTATGACTTTCTGTGAACTACAGTGGTGTATTTTAAATGTTGACATTATCCTTCTCCACGGCCTGGTCTGGGTCATTTGAGCACTTCTGCTTTCAGTTTATGGCTCAGTTGTGTATTCCGGCAGACCCACCACAATGTCCCAACTCCCTCACCACCACAGCACTCAAATCTCTGATTCTTAATCCCTGACCTAATTTCTGGGCCTTTCTGAAAGCAGACCAGCTAAATCACCTATAAAAAAATAATCAGGTAAAAGGCACTGCAAATGATGACATTTACAGTGTCTTTAATTCAGATATTCTAAACATTTTCCCATTTCGTGCTGTTGCAATTGCAAACTTCCGTTTTATTTAGTTTTTGTATCATGTACCAACAAAAAACAGTGCATAAAAGTGAGGCAAAATGCTGGGGGGTTTTTTTTGTTTGTTTGTTTTTCAAATTTCTTGAAAAATTTAAATCTGAATTTACATTTAGCCTTAATCCATTGAATCTCTGGCTGTACTAAAAGTCATGTGGACTGTTAGTTTTCCTCTACATTCAGCATTTTGTTTGTGGGATAAAAAGTTACATTTTGGTTTCCTGTGACAAAAACACGTTTTCCACACATTTGCTGTGTTTCCTTCAGGGCTAGAAGGGAATTGCAAATAGGATGCATTGTTGCTTTCTCTCAACAATGGCTTAGTTCTTGCTATTCTTCCATAAAAGAGAGATTTCTTAAGCGTCTTCTTGATGGGCTTTCCCATAAGAACACTGAATCTATGCAATTCCTCCAGAGTTACTTCAGGCCTCCTGGCTGCTTCCCTGATTAACAATCAGCCTGTCAGTTTAGGGGGTCGTGTCATGGCACGTCTGTAGTTGTGCCACTCTTTTTCTATTTTCAGATGATTTATTGAACTGTCCTTTGAAAGATGTTCAGAGCTTTGGATGTTGTTTTACAAATCACCGCAGCTTTACTGCTGGAGCGCTCATTTGGTTTTCTTTAATCTAAAAAAGCCCTGAGGTCTTCACACAACAGTTTTATGTTGACTACACATATTATTTACCAACAAGTTTACTTCTGATGGCAAATGGCTGCACTGTGCTTTACCTCAGGGTAAAACAGCAAAGGGAGTTGGGTATAGATGCATGCCGCACTTTTCAGATTTTGTTTGTAAAACAATTAAAGTAAAAAAACAAGCATTTATTTATCCTTCCAAAAATGGGTCTGAATAATTTTGGAGAATGAAGGTAAACTTTATTTATAAACAGAATTATAAACAACAAAGTTGATTAAATTGCTACACTAAGAAGTAGAGCAAAATAGAATGGTAATAAAAAAAAAATGAGACAATGTAACTATTAAAATTTGGACAAAATCCAATGAATCTATGAAGGCTTTATGGTTTATTTGGATTAAGACTTTAAGAATGTTGAATCTGAAGCCACAAGTAATTCTTGTCAACATCTCTGGAGTCTTGAGAGGTGTCAGTGTTGGAGCTTCTGATTTGTTGCATTTTCTTAAGCCAAACATCAAAATCCTTCATCACACTAATATCTCAAGAGAGACATCAATCATTTTCTACCAAATATTAGTCTTTCACCATTCTTGAAAGTAAGACATTGGAGAGAACTGTAGCAAAATCTGGCTTTCATATTGCCAGACCGCACCCCTGCTTTGGGAAAACGTAAAACCTAAGGAAAAATACATAAGCATTCTGGGAAAACAGAGCTCAGCTTAGTAGCCACCCTAGACTAATCCTTCTAGGATTGTCTAATGAAGAGTGACAAGTTCGAAATATTGTTCCAGAAAAGCACTGAAAGTTAAGCACATATATATATATATCACCAGATTCCAGTTTTCAGAAAAACAATGAAAAAAGACTCTGCTTTTTTAGGAGAGAGATCTCAAGACTGGGATCTGCAAAGAGGGGAAAAATATGAAGGGAAAGTCTTAGAATATAAATAGATGGTATTGTTCAGATATTTTTTCCTTAGTACCGTAAGCCTATTCTCATTTTTTTTGTAGGTTTGTAAAATAAAAGACAGAAAGTCGCATAGATGTTTAAATGCGTGTGCTTTCATATAAACGTCTTTAATCCAACGTACAACTTTTACTGACTTTTTTTCTGTGAAAAAATGTAAACCGATCTGCCATATGTTCTCACCTGCTGCATGACACGCACACACATTTCCAGACAGACACGCATGGGTGCCCCCACCGCACATTTACCACCTCAGAAATGCAGACGCGCATGTGCTCAGACACATCTGTGAAACAGACAAGTCCTGATTAATGTGCAGAGCAACTGAAAGTAGAAGGCTGAACCTTTGATTTTCATATATGTGTGCGTTTCCATTACAAGGCCACCTACTCAGAGCTATTTATACAGTGAACTGCAAACATAATCCGCACAGCAGGAGAGGTAAGAGGTGGGAGAAGATTCTGGTAAGAATGGGTGGAAAAATGCGCAAGGGTTTAATTAAGAATGGGGATTAAAGCCTGAAAATAATTACACAGTGTGAGAACCCAGAGGAGAAGTAAGCGGCTTTCAGCGTTTGAGCATAAGGGGCACCTGTGTGTTCCCTGTAAGTGACCTGTGTTTTACACGTGTTTGTGTTTGTCCAGCCCCAGATGTGTTTGTGTGTCCAGTCTGTGACCTGGTGCTGATCACGTCAGTTGTTTGCATGTCTCATTCACAGAAAAAAACCCACTGATGGGCTGAGGTGATGGATGATGCCTGGAAGCTCTACAACTGCGTGTGCTTTCTGAGTAGCTACCAGATAGTTTATAAGCGATGGGTTATTTGAGTTTGACTGCACAAGTATAGAAGTTTGGGTGTAAAAATAAGGCAACAGGTTACCGACGGTGTTTCAGGCGCTACTCTAACACTACTGGTTACAAGGTGACAGGCATGTGAAGGGGAGTTATTTAATACTGTAGCAGAATGTGGTAAACCACAGCCTTGCCCATCCTCCTCCCTGAAAGTCATGTTTGTTCAAACCCCCTCTGCTCCTATAGAATTACAAACCATATACCCATTGTAAGACCAGAGTGGAAAGGCCAGTTTAGGTTGCAGTCTTTAGTTTAGGCATTTCTGCCCCAATGAAAATACTCATCCGTCAAGATTACAGTCTGACAGGATTGAGCTAAACAACCTGACAAAAACATTCTTTAGAATCGGCACTTTAGATGAAATGCATAAAAGTTGGAGGTCTAACATGTGAGTTCTGTCAACCCATGTTCATTCAGAAGAAATGTGCATAAAGCTACAATGTGCAAGTCTTCCCCTCATCATTTTTACTGACTGGCCTGAGTAGCTCACTTTGTGGTTCTTTAGTCATTGTAGAGGGTAATCAGATCAACCTTCAAGTGTTAACGCAGTTTTAAAGCTATGTAGCTCATTTGCTCAGTTGGGTCCTAAATTTAAAAGACCTAACACTTCAAGCACTTTATAGTGCTGTTGTTGTACTTCTATATTTCAAGCCCCCAGTAGACACAATACTTCATGACCCTACAGCTCCTCGTACATCTCTTTTGTGTCAAGGTGGGATTACGTCAGCATTACTGAAAGAAACAGTTGTGTATGTAATCTTTGTATGTAATATAACTTAACCATAAAGCTGTGGTTCTCAAACTGTGGAACAACTTCTGCTGGTGGTACATGAGCTGCCTTTGGTGGTATAGTCAGCAGAAATGTCAGTGCTAATTACTTGTATGGTCAAAATAAATGAATTACCCAGTACAAAAGAACGTTATGTCTATTTTGGCCTAAAAAACAATTGAAAGTCCTTTAGAATGAGAGATACATACTTTTTTGCTTTCTAGATTTTGTTTTTAGATATCCTTTAGTGTTTGAAATCACAATGGTTCTTGAAACACTGAAAGTTGCACTGCAGCCATGCACATGAACTTTATGAACCAATGAGAGTTGCATTTGTAACGGAGGTAATGAACCAGCTTTGGAACGAAATTTCCAGGCTGAGCAGACCTAGAAGAGCCAGAAACAAATCAAAGAACCTTGAACTTTAACTTGACTCAAATTAATTGCTGTAATTTTTTTTCCTTTTATGTCTTTCAATATTGTTCTTCAAATGGACTCAATTTTTATCAAGGGGGTTTCCAATAAAATCAGACAAAAAAGGCTTTGTGTTGCTCGTTCTCTATCTGTCCTGTCATCATTCTGACATATTTAGCCCAAATGCTCAAATTACATCTGTTTGATGCTTTATGTTACAACAGTGACTTTGCAGAAAAATATCAAGATCATGTACACTGAGTCAGACACGAAATGCTAATATCTGAATGCCTTTTTATCAAGTAGATCAGTATGGTATAATTCTGAAAATAACTTGCACAATACATTTGTTGCAGCAAACTATTTCAATAATGATGCAGAACAAAAGTAAGTCTTTATTTAATTGCACTCAAATGTACAGAGAATTAACAGTTTACAATATGATTATTGCTATGTACAACTGTAAACAGAATAAAAAACAACTTTTCAGGCATAAAATGTTGCATTTCAAGCTTTTTATCCAAAGTCTGAAGGAATAATGAAGAGGCACAGAATCTAAGTCACATGTGATACAGTGTAAAGATGATATGATCACCTGTTATTGGTCCACTGTATTTTATCAAGTTTAAAATCAGTGTTGTACAGAGTCCGCCTGGTGACGTGGCTACAACTTAATAACTCATGGAAACGACTTGTTTATTTAGACACAGCTCAATATATTGTGGGAACAATGAATTTATTTTGTGGGAGCAACTTAATTATAACAAGTCATTGCCACAATTTTTTTTTTAATTTCAAGCCACCAGATGGGCTCCATAGCATTGACATCTACCAGGAAATGTTAGCTCTTTATGCTAATAAGCTTTATGGACTTACAGAGGATGACCAGGACCTGACAGCTGCCTACAACAACAAAATTATAGTTTGAAAAATCAAATGCATTAAACATGCTTTTCATTACGCCCACATATCTGTATCCAAAAATACTCCATTTTTATTTTCTGAGGGGATATGATGATCTTAAATGTCATGTTTGAATTAATCGTAAGTGGAAAATCATCATAAAAATTAGAAATAAAGGCTTGAGCACATCTATAATCTATAGGTTATACATAGATGTGATCACTTAGTGAACTGAGTAACTAAAATATTTTTTTTCTGTAATATTTTAATTTATTGAATATTAACGCATGTATTATGCAAAATTTGAGAGAACCTATTATTTGGGTTTTAATTATCTGTAACCTAAAATAATTGGGATAAACAGCACAAAACACTTGAAATAGATCACTTTATATAGATGTTTACATTATTTCATTGAATTATTTAATCAATCTGTTGTCATTTAATTTTACACTAACTTTCAGTATTTTAATTATTATAGTATTTATTCTAAAATCATATTTAAAGATTCCCCTGAAGCTCTTTGTCTCTCTTTAAGAAAACGACGGCAGGAAAAGGAAGAGGATAAATCCTCTGTTAAGGCTCTAAAAACTTTATCTTTACAACAGAATGCCAGAGAGGGGAATACAATCCATTACATATTTTCATTCAGTCAGTTGTGAGAATAAGACTTGGTGTCAGACTGGGTGTGGAAACTGTGATTTGGCACACCCTTCACTGCCCTGACACCCACCCGGAAACAACCACTTCCTCCCCTATCCATCTCACTCCTCCTGTTTTATTTCTCATGAGTTCTCTCACAAATTCATTTGTGAAGCCAAGTAAAAGTTTATCAAGGCTTTTGAAATCAATCCAAGGAAAGCAAATATAATTCTTCTTTTCATACATATTTAAAATTACAGAGAAAGCAGTCTGTTGAAAGTGAGAAATTTCAGTCTTTGAGACATTTTTTTGTGCTTACAGAAGTCTGGTTCCTGTTTTTGTGGGTGTGTATAGGGTTGCTCATTATTTCTTTTTTTTTTTTCTTTTTTCGCAGTAACATGCATGGCATAAATCACAGTTTCTTTTAAGCCAGAGGAAGCCTGTAACTAAAACAATGTTTTGCAGGCTGGGTAGAGTGAGTCAGAAGCAACGTTGTGGAAGCTCGTCTCCGGCAGCAGCCAGTAACTGCAGTTTGATGGAAGATGACAAGCAGCCAAGGTTCAGTTTCTCTCGAAGGTGGTGGTTGAATGACGTGGAGACATTCATTTTTACCTGAGGGTGTGAATTTTCTTTGTGATAACTTGAGAAACTCCCTGTAAAGTAATATCACACACGACGTCTCTGTGTGATACTCCAACAAGACACAAGACAAGGAGGAATAGATGAAAAGACTAAAATATTTTTTTTTCCTGTTGGTCCTAGACAGATTTAAACACGTAATCAGAGCTTTTGGTGTGCTTTTGCGACAAGTGTAATGAATTTCTATAGAACATAAACCAGACAGCAATCAGGTTCTGCTATGAATAACATGACTAATCAATCTAATTGGCGCTTGCATTTCTGAACCACAGTTGGCAAGAGGCCTGAATCTTCAACATTGTTTTTTTATGTGAGCCGAACCATGGTCAAAGCATTTCACAGGTCTTGGATTTTCTCTCAAAACGTCCACGTGATTGAAAAAGCAGGTATTGAATATACTTTTCATTCACAGCCAATTATAGTCAATAATTTCTGCCATCATCTTCTTTTTTTTCACTCTAATTAAGCAGCATGGGAATATTGCTTTACATTTGAAGTGTACAAGCCTTCAGGTGTAATCGTTCCCAGACACAAGTAAAATAAGCTCTACGACATCTTTGACAACGCGCACAACACACGTTGAGTGGTTTTTGTGGTACGTGACAGGGCATTGACACATGTTTAAACAATACATATCTTCAGTGGTTGGAATGTTATAATGAGAATATCAGAATGCAGACAAATTGCTGCACTGTGTGGAGGGAAAAGCTGGAAAGAACAGTGTCGGGGGAATTTCCATGTTTTTCCTTTTGATCTGAAACATTATGTTCCGACAGCTCTATATATTGTGGCCCAAGGGAGCACATATGTACACATGCAAAAGTTAATATTTAAACAATGAAAAAAAAAAACAACTTAGCAACATGTCAGGAATCATAGCTCCAATTTATACAGGAATGTGTATAAAGGCTGTGAGAGGAAAACAAGTTGATGTTTTCTGCTTTCTTGGACTTTTTATTGTAGCAGTTAAAAGATTACTCATTAATTGTTATGAGATCCAAAGCAAAAGTCTAACATCATGAAGTGAGACCAAAAAAAACATTCTGTAATTTTTGTCCACACACTAACTGCACTAAAATATGCAATAGACCAACTTATCAACAGGACATATCTAAACAGTGAGGAAACATGCTGTCACTTGTCTGGCACTTCAGGAAACTGCTCTTGATAAAAGAATAACAAAAGAATCATCAGGAGCCAGAACAAGATTTAACTTATGCTACATTAGGGTTTCCTAGTCAGAAATATAAAAATAATTCCCTTTGAGGAAGATACTCTCGGAGCAAAGCATGTTCCTCTAGTGTTTAGAGCCAGGACACAATCTATGAAATATAGTCATCAGCTTGAATTGCTACAAGTAGGTGACACCAGAACAATTTTAGAGTGTATTTTCAAGATGCAAATAAAAAACTAATTCTAATTTGTTTCTTTTTGTGCCTTGATACTTTGCTATTTGCCATTAGCAATACAACCAAATAAAACACTCCGCAATTCTGTTTTAAACAACAAAAAAATCCCTTTTGATAAAGAGGGATATTTTGTGCTATAGAAGGGGTAAAAAACTGCCCTTAGTATAGCTTAAACAAATATAAATTGTCATACAAATAGAGATTTATTTTTCAACTTTTAATAAGTTTTAAATGTGCATCCATGTTGAACCTAAGCTCATGGTTGGCCAGACGGACTCCAGCTTTTCAAAACTTGGAAATCAGTGTGAGAGCGATTCAATTTTTTAAACTTCAATAGTTTTTGACTTCCTTTTATAAATAGAATTTATCATTGAATTGAATTTAGTTTATTATTGAAGTCTGATTTCCAATATAAGGCCGCCCTTTAGATGCTCCTACTGAGGAAAAAGATTTATTTGTCAAAAAAAAACAAAAACATGGAAGCTGCAGAGTCTGGAACACCAGTGATAAGTGAGTTATATGGGACACAATCACAACCCAAAGGTAGTGATGTGTCTTATTCTGTGAATGTACAGAAATTGATTCTCTACTGCAATTGTTTTTCCCATAGGTATTTTATGAAGGCAGTATTATTTCAGCCTCGATAATCAAAATACATCACAGCTGTAGGAAAAAGATGTAGTCATTCATTATAAAGGACCACCTCAAAGTAGCTATGTGGGGTTCTTTCCATAAATAAAATGGTAAAATCTTACATCAGAGGACAGTTTATGTCTTACAAATTGAATGTTTCACAAATGATCACTGACTGTGCCATGACTTAATAAGCAGACAGAACAAGGAGGCAGCTGCATGTTTATGAGTCTTATTAAAATTGCTCTGGGGCTGTAATGTCATGTTGACTTCACTGTGAAGCATGGTCTTGTCTGAAAAAACAAGGCGTGTTTATGTAGCAGAATGCCACAGTCTGACCCCAGACAGGAACCAAAGGAGGACATTTGGCTGCTCAAACATCACCACAGACAAAACATCTCATGCTGCAAAAGACTTGCTGTGTTTTTTTGTCACTTCACATAAATCCTGCTTTCAAACATGACCGTGTCTGTTAACACACAGTGACAGCTGTGATAAAGGTAGGTCAGCACCTTTATTCATTCCCAGGAATCAAAATAAGCTCATTATCTGGACTTGGTCTCAAAGGACTGTTGGGAAGTCATTAATTACCCATATAGGAAAAATGGGAGGTTTTAACAGGAAACTATAGTAAACATGACCAAATGTGTTCTAGAAGTACATTTTTAACCGTAATGCCACTCTCTACAAATGATATACTGATAGAACAAATAGATTTGTTAATTAGACATGGGTTGATATCGATAACTTAATATTTTAGATATCGCCTCATAATCAGTCTGGTAGTTACGCCAAACGCATTACTGATTCCTTATAATATGCATGACTGATATGACTTTAATAACTCAGCCAAGTGGTTTGCTTGGACTTGTGTGTGTCCCAAAGGTTTTTTGCAGCTGTCTTCTTTTCCCCAGAACTTCTCTGAAGATTCGATATTGGTTCTGACATGAGTGTCCCATTTGAATGATTGAGTGGAGACTGAACCTGAGGCTGAGCATCAGGCTGAACTCTTGAAACCGTCAGGATGGTGAATGAATTAGGTGACTTCTAAACACTGGAAACAAAGCTTGGGCACGAATTGTGGTATAAATCAACCCCCAATATGGGGCCTGAGCAGCAATGTGTCTCATCCTTGAACCGTTACATTTGTGGATCTTGCAATGATTAGAGGTTTTCAAAAGAAATGGTTGAAAAACCACCATGGAGCAGTAAGCGATGAAGAGGACTTCCCATAATTCAGAGTGTATGTGAAACTTATTTTAAAAACAGTGTCTAAACACAGCTTTATCTGTAAACCATGTTTAGAAATTTAGTCAAGCATTCTCTCCATGTAGAGCTGGACCAACCACTGAGCTACTGTAGTTCTTTGTTTCTTTGACTCTGCATATTTATACATTTATTGGGGTAAAATGCAGACAACATAGTGGTGTGGTTATTGCCGAAACCTCACGGCAACAAGGCCTAAGGATTAAATGTCAGTTTGGAAGGCTTTTGCAGGGTTTCTATGTCCCCCCTGCTTGGTTTTACTTGGGCTACTTAGGTTTCCTCCCACAATCGAGAAATATGCATGTTGGGTGAATTAGGGGTTCTCAGTTGACTTTGTGAGTGTGTGGATGCATGGATGTTTGTCTTTGTGTTACCCTGCTGATGGATTGGGAAAGTGTCCAAGGTGAAGCCTGCCTCTAACCCAATGTCATCCCTCAACAATGAACCGGACAGACTGAGGATTGTGGAAGAAAAAGCAGAGCATTAGTATTTACTTTTTGATCATTGAGTAAAATGAATTGATTATTCAAGCAATTTGTTGACATTTATTTATTGTAGTCCCTTTTATTTATTTTCTTGTGGTAATATTGTTTATTATTGGCGCTTGTACTTTTATAATTTTGATGAACAGATACACATACAGAATGAAAAACATCAAGTTTGTTGACAGTTGTAATTCTTTAAAGTAGCACCGCTAAACCATGAAAAATCAGGTGACTGTTTAAAAATAGTAGTTTTAGCAGAAGCACACAATAGCTTAAAGCCTAAACAAAAATCTACAATGAATTCAAATTATTACGCGATGATGATACTGAGATACTTTTAAACAAAATGAGAATTGTGTGATTCTGGATTTGCTCTGAAAAGTAGTTTGAGGTGTAAATAATTGCAGCTGTTTGACCTTAAATCATGGCTTGGTCTGTATTTCCTTAAATTCTGTCTTAAAATATACAAATAAAGTGAATATTTTTTTACAAATGTTAGGAATCACTTTGTGCTTCACTAAATCACATAGAAATACTGACCTTAGGATGTTTTTAGTTTCCTTTTTTGTATTTTAGGACAAAAAATTGTAAAAACAGAGCAGTTTTCAAGTAAGGAAATATGACTTGTGCTGAAATAAAAAATATTCCAGCACTTGAAAGTAATAACTAAATTATATCAACATGTTTCTTCTGAATTTGAGTAATATTAATTCTTTGGAGTGATGCATCCAGAGTCCTGACATTAATCTGATAGAAAATCTATGCAGAAAGCTAAAGATTAGGGCGATGTCAAGGAGACCTTCCAATGTCAAGGACACCAAAAATAAGTCAACAAAAATAAAACTGTGAAAACATTCAAAAGACAGTGTGCAGTCATAAGAAGGGTTTGTGATGCCCATAAAGACTTTTACTATAATTTTGAAGGACATGAATAATTTTTGACAAGTTGTTTTATAAAAATTAAATAAAAACAAAAATATTTCTTGATGCCATTAAGAGATCAGTAAAGTTCACACTTTAAACACATTGAACCTTGATACAGTGAGCTACAGCAGCACTCTAATTGTCCCTCCTGTCAGCTGAAAACAGGAAAATGAGGCTGCTATTCACACACGCTAAATAAATGAACAATACCAGCTTGTGTGATGAGTGTGATGAGTCTTGATTCGACACAGTCTTGATTTGACATAAACTTGATTCATAAAGGCATGGACAGTTCAGGCTGAGTGGCAGTGCAATGGTGTGGGAATATCTGGTGCACTTTCGGCCTGTTAGTACAAACTTACCAGAGAGCTGAAATCACCTCAAACTTTGTGTTTGCAGTACTGCAGTGGCCTCCATATTCGCCCGATCTCAAACCAAAAGAGATGTGATGGAGCAGGAAATTTGCTTCATGGATGTGCAGCTAACAAATCAGAGCCATAATCACATAAATTATAATTCCGTCATTTAAATATGAACCGAAATCTTTGAGAAACATTTCCAACACCTTGTTGAATCTACACCATGTAGAGTTAAGCAGTTCTAAAGGCAAAAGTGTAGTATAGTGTTTAAATTATTCAGCAAAAAGGACATATCCAGCCATACTTTCTGTTCTTGAGGTTTTCAAACATTATTAGTTAAACTTTATTGTTTTCACAAGATAATGGTATAATACACAGTGACTGACAGCTCTTGGTCACAACAAAGCCAGAAGTTATGTCATATGTTTAAGAGAGAACCTAAAGATGTGATAGCAAACTACTAAAGAAAGCAACTAGACTCAGTTGCTTACTTATGTGCTTCATTTTGTTTGTTCTGGATTTATGCTTAACTGCAGATAGGTTTTTGTTCATTTGACAGTGATTTCAGACCAACATCATCATGCCTGTTTATAGCCTCGCACAACAAACAAATTAAAACAATGATCTTAACAGACTCATCCGCTGGGTTCACTGTGTAGACACTAAACTTTCATTATCTGTCACTGATTGCTTAGCTGTTAGTTGCAGCTGCATGAGATATCCTGAACCTTGGACAAATAAATCCTTTGGTGTTGTTTATGAAATGAGCAAAGCTCAGTAATTCAGAGAGTTCTTTTGAGCGTTGTGGTCTTGTTGCATGAAACAGAAACTTTTCTTAAAGCCATATCATTGAAGTGGTGATATTTCCCAGCTCACTTCAAGACTCTGCCTTCATTACAATTAAATCAGGATATACTAAATGAGGCATGTCTTTGTAAAATTCTGAGTTGTTTCATCGCTTCATCAATCCAGTTCAGTTGTCTTTAAACCTTTTTTTTCTTCTTCTTTTCTTTTAGACTAAACATCTGTCCTACATCTGGCCACAGGGGTTGTCCTTTCCTGCTGACAGTAGTGTAGCGCTAAACTAACCCAGACCATGAGGTTTTCGTCATATGCCCACTAAAAACTCCCTCTGACTACAAACAGCTGCTGATTTCTTATTCTACTTCATTAAATATTTAAAGCGTTTTATGTCACCCTGTTCAGTCCTTTACTACATGGAGCAAAGCAAGGGCAAACTATATTAGGAATCAACATTCATGCCTGGAAACAGTCCAGAAACAATATTACAGTTTCTTTGACCACACAGGCGTGTTTGCCTTAAGATCATCGGATAACTGTGTGTAAAATTTCAAAGCGTGCACCTCCTGGAGAAAACGGGAAAGAATCTCTGTGCTATGAATTACTCTGTGCCGCTGCACCTCGTTTCTATTTCGTAATTTATTCATGTTATCTTGTCTCAGTGAAAGATAGAGGCCATTATTGTGAAATGAGAGGCAAAAGAAACTCACTCCATTAACAGAATTTATACTCCATTACGTCCGCTTATTAAATCAAACCAAAGCAGATAGTCGGCCATTAAGTAACTGCCGTTAAATCAGAGAAAATCTGATTTTAAAAAAAATGAGAACTGAACAAGGGTTATTCCCAGGTCCCAGACTTGATGCTTGAGGCAGTTCAGTTTCTGATATTTTTCACTCAACGTGTTTTCTTTGTTTTGGCGAGGAGATCGCACGCTGTCTAACCTCCAAGACAACATAAAGCTGCAATTAAAGGCAAAGTGATAAAAGAGGAAACTTGTAGCTTTCTCCTCTGAGGCTGGTTCAGCATTTTAACTGCATGGCGTTAGAGTTTGGTCAGAAAAGGTTCTCAGTGATAGGTCTGATACTTCTGCATGTGAAGCATCTGAAAGCAGAATAATCTAATTGGAGCTGGCAAATTGTGACAAAGCACAGCAGTTCATAACATAAATGCATTCCTGGGGAAATACAAGCCATTTAACTGGAGTGAAGCCTCACTTTTCACCCTGAGAAACCAGGAATGGCAATTAAAAAAATAATCTGCAGCATCGGCACATTTGCAGAAATGGAATTTTTGTCAGATTACCTTCATCGTAATTCAAACAGTGGTTGCAATTGCAACAGTAAAAGTTAAACAAAAAACAACCAGAGCTTATATTTTCCACTTCAAGCATTTTGGTCAATTTTGATGGTTTACTGAAGCCTGAAAACACAGTTTCTTAGAATGACATATTGAATATTATGTGAGACCAATGAAAATGCATTTTTTCAAGTAAAAAAGATGCCATGTTTTTTCCTATGCATTATTGCACCTAAGCATAAAACTGGAAAGTTAAGTGGAAAGGTAAAGGGAAAACACTGTTTGGATCAGCCCAGTAGAGGACTTCTGTCTTTACTTTTGTAGCATTTTTATTATATATAAAATACATAGTCTTTGTATACTCCAAAGCATGTTTGCTTTTAATCGAACTGAAACACACAGCAGATGGGTTTAATTAGGACCCATAACTTTTTCTTTAAAATCCACTTGCATGGTGATCACTTTCAAGAGCAAAGCCTTTCATACCTTACTACAAAGCGTTGTGTATTCATTGTAGATGAGTTAGTAAGTGGAGAATCGCTGACCTGTAAAAAAGCCTTTGGAAGGTATTGACAGGGTCAGATGAGAAGGTCTCACATAGGGAAAATAATTCAGAACAAGAAAGGAGAGGGAGGCCTGTGCACAGTGGGAGTGCTGCAAGATCAAGGTTGTGTCTGGAAAAGAAAGGAAACTGGAGGGGTATCATTAGCAGGTCACTTGCTTAGTTTAACCTTCGAAATTCCCCGCACAGCTTCCTTATCAGACTGACCTGAAACAGAATGGCAGGACCGTGCCAGCAGTTCCGCAAGCAACACGTGCTTCCCTGGTTTCACCAGCGCAAACCTTTAGCACAGCTTTTAAATGAAATGTACTGTCTCAAGGGTATCAGAAATGGGACTAAATGCTTTGGGAAAGAATGAAAATATGTTGCTCATGAAACGAATAAAAATGATTTGTTCCATGAAAACAAACACAACAAATGAAATTGTTTTCAACAAATGATTAATTTAATGGTTTTCTCTTTATTAAACCTATTTTCATTCCCTACACACACTCATATTCAGACCTAAGTACAATCCAGTGAGATTTGATTAGTCTCTAGTGAGACTTATCAAACACATTTTCGAACTGTGGGAAAAAGCCAGAGTACCCAGAAAAAACCTGCACAAGCACGGTCCTGGGACTGAACCCAGGAACTTCTTGCTTCAAGGCAACAGAACCAACAGCAGCTCGGACATGACAAATCACAAACTAAAATGCTCCAAACTAACAATGTCTTCCTTTGTAAGTGGAAACTCAAAAGAAATTTGCTTTGTTGTTTTGAAAAGTGGAGAAGGGCATGTTTCTGCTCTTTTGCTGTAGTGTGCGTCAGTAACTGGGTAATGTGTCTTTTCCTCTAAGTTTCAGCAACTGAACCGTGACCAGACTAAAGTTTAGTGTACATTTCACAGGACAGCTGGAATAAACCCCAGAAAGTGATACTTATTTACTTTTTTTCCTGCAGGGGCTTGATGCCTGTTGTGTTTATTTTGAACTTAATAACTCAGACTCAGTGGGAAATGTTTTTCAAAACCACATTCAATCAACATTAACCCCTTTAGATGTTACATGACTCACAATAAGTAAACACAGTATTAGTCATACTAAAATTAGAAGTCAGAAAGATATTAATGCACTTTTTGAACAAAAAACATTGATGCAAAATGGGTTTTTTTCTGTTTTTATTATATAACAAAACACATGCTATACATTACAATGCAAAGGGAATGCTTGTTGTCTTACAAAAACATGTTTGTGTCTCTGCTCTTTTCTTATCCTACATGAAATCATTGCAAAAGGCATACAAGTGTAACACAAAACCCACCATGACATCCTATCAAAATAACGCAGTGAATAAAATGTATCTCTCAATACTTAGAACACATAAACATTATCCCTTGGTGTCAAGCTTTTGGTTCATGTACAGATAAACTATCAAATCTGAATTAGTACATTGATATTTATGCAATTTGATCTCAAACAGGCATATTGTAAAGCTGTTCACCGCAGCTGCAGCGTCCATTACAGGGCGCAAGCCGCTTATTAATGTTATTAGGTCATAAATTGTGTCTGTGGCCTGTGTGCAGACAGAGAAGGATTATTAACACATGGACATGTGTAACTGCCACAACTTTCAATAATATAATTTACTGACATAACAAAACAGACAGTATTATGTAATAAAGGAGTATTCAGTAACATCTGGAGCTTTTTATTCTTGCTTTATGAGATCAGTAGTCTCAGCAGAAGCCTACAGATTAAAGTGGAGAATGTTTATGTCCAAAAAAGCAGGAGGAAATAAAAAGAAAGTACAAAAACAATTAACAGAGGTTTTTTTAAGGGCTTATAAGGAGTTAATATATGAACTGGTGTTTTCATTTAGTATAAATCCAGATTGATGAGTTTCAGAAAATGGATCCAGAATGGGAAAGACCAAGACCAAAAAGCACTTTCACCATCTTAAAATAGCTTCAATATAAAAAAATTAATTGTTGCTAATAAGTAGAAAATGCAATTTTACAAACATTTAAACTATTTTTATATTAATGTTGAGCTTTATGTGTAAAGACAGAGAATAATAACCAAAATAAAATACCACACCTTCAAGCTAGGTTGATAGGCCAAGGTATGGTAAGCTAACTTTAGCTAAGCTAGCAAGCTTGCCTAAAGCTTGCTAGCTTAGCAAGCTTTAGGTAATGCTTCATAACCTCTGATGCTTCAGAGATGACGCTTCATACTCAAACTACAGACAAAAGATTGCTATAAATACTTAAGCAAAGGCTACAAAAAAATAACTGAAAAAAGTAAAAACATGTCTTTTGGATTTTAAAAAGAAAATCCTTTTTTCTGAAGGCTTCAGCTGATTAAAATGAGGTTGTAATTCACAATGTGGCAGCAGGACAAAAGCAATGGAGCCAGATAGCGGCTCAGCTGCAAATGATGAGGAAATGCTTTACAATATGAGAAATTGTGCGAAGAGTTTGCATTATAACAGAAAATAGACAAACAGTGTAAATGTACATAAATACACAAAAGTAGATAGACTACAAAGATATTATTCTGCTGATAATATACATCACTCACAGTACACGCACACTAATTCACAGAGCATACACACATAATAAAAAACAATGATTTCATACAATTTACACTCAATTTTGGCTTTTCATCTACAATGATTTGTAAATCAGCTGCTATTATAAACTGCTTTAAGTGCTTTTTGATTAGTCTTCAAGTCTTTCTAGGTCTAAAACAGATGTCTGTGAAAAGGATGCTCGATTGGTTTAGAGCAGATAAATCAAGTGGAGCACAAGTCCATATCAGATCAGTGGTGGGTTTTCTACAGCTGAGTATTCAGTTTCCGACATGTTATTAGTCTCAATAAGACGTGACAAGCCCGTTCGAGTTGAGTATTTGAAAATGAAGGCCTTCATGAGATCATAGCGGTAGTTTTGATTGATGAAGTTGTAGAGAATGGGATTGAAACAGCAGTGGAGCAGGGACAGGCACTGGGTGAGGTGCAAGGCCACATAGAGCACATTCTCCAGGCCACAAGTCAGTGGCACCAGGCCCAGTTGTGACAGTGCGTCAACCAGCAGAGCAGCATGATAGGGCCCCCAGCAGGCCAGGAAAATAACAATGTAGGCCAGAATTACCCTGCGGCTCACACGGCGCTCCTGCTCCAAATGGGAAGATGATGATGACGAGGAAGAAGAGCGACTGAAAGCTCTGGCTAGAAGGGCGTAAAACACTGCAATGACCGGAAAGGGAAGAACAAAGCCCAGCAGGATGAAGCTGAGCTGCACTCCCACCATCCACTCCCTGTGGTTTTCCTCTGGATACTCCGGCCTGCACATCATAGTGTCTCCGTGCACCGACTTCACAGCACGCAGGAAGTAGGTTTCAGGAGAAGATGCCACCAAAGCCAGAAGCCACACCCCAAAACATGCAGCTCGACGGATCAACTTCCTGCGAGTGCCTCCCTCCTCTCTGTGTTGCATCACGCTTAGGTAGCGGTCCACGCTCATGCAGGCTAGGAAGAAGATGCTGCCGAAGAGGTTCACAGAGAATAGCAGGTGCGTGAGCTTGCATGCCACTTCACCAAATGGCCAGTGGCCATGTTGGGCCAAGGAGCTCACCCACACAGGAAGAGTGATGCACACGCATAAGTCTGCAACTGCTAGGTGAGCAATGTACATATGCGTCTCATGGCGAGGCGTGGAGTCTCTTTGGGCACGGATGTTCACCCAGAGGACCAGACCATTGGCAGCCAGTCCGATAATGAAGATAAAAGTGTAGAGAACGCACATGGAGTACAGCAGAGCAGTGCGGTTAAAAGCTGTGGTACACACCAGCACATCCACTCTTGATATGTTGCTGAAGCTGTCAGAGGCGTTCAGATCTCCTAAGGACTCCCACAGCTCCTCCAGCTCAGTGGCACTAATGCTCATTTTGTGACACTGGGGGAAGACCACAGACTACTGGGAGGTAATGCACTCCAGAAGTCTTACTGGGATGGATCCTGTGAAGACATAAAAATAACTTAATAAGTTTTTATACGCAGTTAAATGTCAGGAGAAACATCAAAACATGGTCTGGTGACTGGGATCTGCAAGCTAAAACTGATCGGCCAGAGCCAATCAAGTGAATGCTCCAACCAGGTCAGCCTTTGGTGTGAACACTGTTACTGAGGAACAAAGACTGAAAGTTACTGATATAAAGAATGAATTCTCTCTTTTGTCTGCAGTTCACTTAGGTTGGAGAAGTGTTAGAGAGCAACACTTTGGCAGATAACAGGAATGTGGTATGTAGTACAGCAAAGTTGTGCATGTTTTCCTTTTGAGCTTTCAACTTCTGCCTCTTTTAGAACATGATGAATTTGGAAATATTGTTTTTTTTAAAGATTTCAGTGTTAAGGAAAACACAGGCAACACACACAAATCATATATATACATATACTGTATCTTTGATGCCTCTTCTTTAAGTACAATTCTTTAACGAGAAATACAAATTTTACAAAACCTTGACCTGACAAAATTCTGATTGGTGCATTTGTACTTGGAGTTATTCAGCTGCAGAAACCATGTTTTATTTTACAAGAGGTCTCACTGAGCTAGTAAAATATAAGATTGCAAAGAATCAAACCCTAATGTGGTTAAGTTGTTAAAACAGTGATTTCATGAGTTCCTAACACCTCTCTGTTATCCTCTCATAAATGGTGGGGTGTTTCAATGATGGATGTGCACTCTGGGGGCAGCACAATAAATGTTTATATTAGCTCCACTGGCAGAGAGAGGAGAGTGGACCTAAGGAAGCGGGACCGAGAAATCCAAACATGGTGTATTTCCGGAGCATTCTGGGCATTCCAAGATAAAGCACTGGTGAGGGTGGGAAATCCGATGCCTCTTTAAAAAGGTTTTGTTTTTCCTTAGCATGCTTGTTTTTGTAAAACACATTGAATCCCATGTCTTTTCTACGCTCATGAGGCAGGAAAGGAAAGGGCGAGAGATCAGCTGTCACCACCCAGTTGATCAAAGAAAAAGTTGCACATGGCTCCGAATACGTCATCTTGCAACATCTGATTCTAATAAAGCAGGAACACAACATAAGATTTCAAACCTGGAGTGAATGTAAGCAAACGAAACAGTCGGGCGGATAAAAGAAGTTGGCGTCTCCAGGCCTTAGGACACTGAGAGCCTCACCCCTGCGTGGCCCGCATTGGCAGCTTTTTTTTCCTGCAATGTCTCTCTCTGCTAACTGTCAGCCCACCACAGTGTGAGAGATCAGAGGTGAGGGGTGATGGATCAAAACCAGAACACGAGTGGCTTAACCCTACCGTTTGCCCCTCGCTGACTCGTACGCCCACAGAGTGAATTGTGTGCAAAGAGCAGCAGGGGGGCCTGACGGCTGCAAAATGCTTTGGCCGAGGTTAAAAAGAGGGTCACCGACCACTGGTTTGGGCACAGCACGCTACAGAGCAGTGAAATGTGACCGTGTCAGACATCTGTCTGTGGGGAGAGACTAATGCTGCACACGTGATAATTGGCATAGAGTCACACAGGATGAGGAATGACGAAGTGTATGAAAAGAAGTTGAAAAAGGACACCTGGAACCTATAGAAAAGCAGTTGTTTGGGGATGGTCTGCCAACTTGTATTCACTCACTTTAGAAAACATGAACCTTTTCAGTATTTATCAGATTACACATGAAGCAAATCAGAAGAAACACATTTAGTTTTAACAGACATGAGTTTGAAATCTCATGAAAAAATCTCTGAAAAGCGTGGCACGCATTTATATTCAGCAGCCCTGAATGGAATGGGTTTCTACCATTCCTGCACATTTTTTTTTTTACAGAATAGCGCTTGCTTAGTTACATCCATGTCTTGTGTGTTTTAGGGTGATGAGCACACTGCTGCGTGATATGATAAAAGCTTGAGTTATTGTTTCGCTACCTAAACCTGCTCAATACCTTTCCACAACTTCACCCCTGGCCTGTCAGCTCTGTTACTCGGTCTTTATGATAGCGTTGTTCACTAAAGCTCTCTAACAAACCTCTGAGGCCTTCGCAGATTAACTGTATTTACACTGAGCATGATTTACACACAGGAGGACTCTATTTACTAAATAGGTGGCTGCTGAAGGCAATTGACTGCACAGGATTTCCTTTAGGAAATTAGAGAAAATAGGTGCTGAATACAAATGCAGACCACTTTTTTTTCTAGATTTGTTTGAAAAAAGAAAGGAAGAAAAGAAAACAGAAAAAGAAAATTATGTGCCATTTGGCTACTACTTTACAAGTCATAGGTCTATTAGACAAAATCTTAATAAAATACATTGAAGACAAAGTGTAAAAAAAAAAATAAAAATCCAAGCTCTTAACTCTGCAATTGTGTTATCATAGCAGTTGTCTGGATACGTTTCTGTATTTCAGGCATACCTCTCGCAGTTAAATACATAAACCTGCCCGTATCAATAGAAGCTCTTACTGATTGCAAGACTTTTAACTTACTCCTTTGAGATAACTCTGATTGAACACATATCTGATGCCCTCCTCTTAAATCATCTTGATGAGATAAGAGAGATATTCGCTTAAACTGTGAGCGTTTGAGCTGCGACAATCCCACGCAATTCGAACTCCTCTTTATTATATGGAAAATACCTGAAGGTGCCAGGCCGCCTCCCGGGCTTCAAGCGAATTAACCTCCTGACACCCGCAACATCAGATAACAAACAGACTGCACACAAAGCCTCCCTCTTTCCCACTGTATGTTTACCTCTCGTTTTCTCTACGTTTTTAACCCACAAAGAAGGGCCAAACGTCATTTGTTTCACAATACGCCAATTCGCTTCATGTGCAAATGCTGGTCGAGGTGAATAGAGCAGGTGCAGCGGGTTCGTCAGACGCCGCTCCTGTCAGTCCCGATCGACAGGCTCCCGGATAAAAATCTCTGGCCTCTTTGCACGGGACCCGGTGTTTCCGCGTAGATAACCGGTGAGGCGTCACTGGGTGCGTTATTACGCATGAACTCCTAATGGAACGAGCGATCCCAGCCTTGTTGCTGCTCACAGCGGATGTATACAATGTCACTGTGGTCATTGTTGATTTGGATCAGGCTGTCAACAAACCTTTATCAGGTTTGAAGCCACAGTCTCACTCAAGACCCGAGGTAAACAAATTGCGCAAACACACGCGCACACACGAGCGACAAAAACTGCAGCTAACACTGTTTCGTCGCATCAGGTTTCAGCAGAAAGGTGTTAGAAAAGTTGCCGTGATTCCTCGAAAGAGCGGAGTATTTATAGAAAAGCAAGCAGAGGGAAGTCGCAGCATCTCAGTTAAAAAGTTTCACTTCTTCCCGAACGCTTACCTGAATTTTTCTTCTTTTTTTTTTTTCGTCTTCTCCCTTTTAATCGCAGTCTCTCGTCTGTGGATCAGATTTGTTTGAGATTACTTCGGGTGTTTGAAAGAAACCTCCACTCTGCAGCGAGAAAAAACTTCGCGTGTGCCTCACTCCTTCTGCAGTAAACGTGATCCACTCCCTCGACCTGCACTTGCTGATAAAAAAGAGCTACGCCTCCTAAGGCTGGTCCCAGCAGCGCTGCGTATTGATATGGCATCACCTCCGGCATTCAAAACATCACTCAGCCCAGCCAGTTTCGGCCAAGTGAAGGAAAGGGGAAAAAAACAGAGAGAAATGAACATTTCTGCCTCTGATTCCCCTTTAGTGAAATAGTAAAAAGCGGCAGTACTATTTCAGCGTGTCACCATATTGAAATATAATCGAAAGTAAATTTATTTCAGTCATTCAAATCAAAAAGAGAAACTTGTATAAATTCATTGCATGCAGAGCGTTATACTTACATTTTATTGATGTTACTTTTTATTCCAATGCCTTAAAAACTGTTATTCAAGGTATTGACTTCATAGTTGTTCAGGTCACTGCCATAGCAAGACCTGAAGGCTGCTTAGATGAGGCATCTAAGCAGAGTCGCAGTCTGATCTTCACATTGGTGGAGTTCATTTCACAGGATCTCTGCCTGTTTTCTCTCCAATATCTACAGGCAAATAATGTCTCAAAACCTTCAAAAAACTTTTTTTTCCCCCCTTGTTCTACAGTAATAAAAACCTGGACCCAACATTCAAGACTGTGTTTCAGTCGTTGTGCTAAGAGAGCTCACATTAATTACAGCCTTCAGCTCGTCTGTGTTGCATAGTCAAGGTAAGAAGCTTCCAAGGTCCCTGGTTCAGGAATGGTTTAACACAAGGAATGCGACAGTTGTAGCCCATATCCTTGACAAGTAGCCCAAGTCAATGTGTGGTGGTTCTTGAAACACTGCAATCCGTGTTTTCACTAAACCTTTGAATGGGGTTTAATCTTCCTTGTGCATCTTACTCTGCTCCAGTTTTTTCATCCACTTAACTTTCCAATAAGCAGTTTAGATAAAGCACTCTGAAACAGCCGAAGAGTTTTTAACGGCGCTAGTGGCTCGCTTTTTTTTTTTTTTTGACAGTAGACTGACAGGAAAGAGGGCGAGGAGAGGGGGGAAGGACATGCGGCAAAGGTCGCCAGGCCCGGGAGTCGAACCCACGACGTCCGCGTCAAGGACTAAGGCCTCCAAATGTGGAGGGTGCTAACCCCCACAGCACGCCCCAGCCAGCTCTTTTTCAACAATCCATTTATTGCTCACCCTCCTTGTGGGAGTTGTCAACGATAACAAGTTTTATTAACTAAAAAAAAGACCACAAACAACAATGTATGTTCCTTGGGGCAAATTCATGCAATACACTTTTCCACAATGACTAAACAGGGGCAGTGATTTCTGCCCCACCCCAATTTGCCTAGATATGAAACCGAAGTTTCAGATGTTCAGTGAACCACAACGATTTGCATCCACCCAAAACCAACAAATGGGTTTAACCCAACACCCACTTCCACAGAGGTAACTGACAACACACAGAGAGAATATTAACCTGCCATTGTAAAAAATATTACTCTGCCATTTTTAAACCTTTTTTAACATCAAGATTACATTTCAGAGTTGCATGTATTTTTTTTTAACCGGTGCAGTTTTTCATTTAAAACTACCAGCCATAATCTTAGCTGCAGACTTATTTGGTCTCATTTTAGGGAATTTCCTTGGAGGCCGCTCAAAGCTGTGCAGGAGGCTCATGTGTGCACAAAGAACCTCTGAGAACTCACCTGCAGCTCCAGAGGCCTCGCAGCTGCTTCCGGCTGGGCAATTAACCCCAAGTTCAATACAAAGAACGGATCACAAAAGGAAGCGGAGCTGTGGAATTCCAGTTCACAATGCGGCAAGAGACGGTGTTTGTTTGGCCTCATAATGATAACACACTTTGATCAAGCTCTGAAAAATAAATGATATCACATTCAAAGGGCGAAATATTGAAATGACAAAGGCTCAGCATGTCCAGCTTTTTTTCTTATATAAAAAGACAAGCAGCTTGCCCAAGTCAGACAGCTCATACAGTTTATTATGACTGTCGGTCTTGTACTCATTGATTCAAATGCACCCAGTAGGCTACTCTGACCTCATTAAAAGAGCAAAGCAGTGAAGTCAGTTTCAATGAGGCTTTAAAGAAAGCTCCCACTACGCACGCATATCCATTGTCTTCCATATCAGAATCATCGGGGGGGAATTTGTAAGCCCCTCTGATAAGCATCCGTAGTCCCGCAGACTTCTGCCAACCTCTGTTCTCCAGTCCTCATTCACAGGCCGGAGCGGGAACAGCAGGGGTGTGTATGTGTGTTTCGAAAAAAAGACAGCACTGGCTCTCAGGAAAAAGTGACTGTATTGGTTTTGAAACAATCTGAAAGACTCAAAAACAAGGACTTTGTTTTTCTAAAGATTAACCTAGAAATGACTAAATCAGTGGTTTGCTTAGTAGAAATTTCCTTTATTTATAGTTTTTTCATGATAATGTGCATCTGTTCATACGCTCAAAACGCAGTCAGCAAAAAAATGAAGAATAAACATAAACCTGAATATTTATTTTGTTCATGGTCATCTGCTCCACCTACAAATTTCTTCATAACATTCCCCCTGTGTAATATAGATAGGACACATCTGAAGCCTCAGCCTCTGCATTATTACATGAAAACTTGAGCTCCGCCCATCAAAACTATCAGATTAAAACTGATAGAAATATGGCCAGAGAAGATCCTGCCATGTCCTGCTAGACTCAATTTCCTGTCATGAGCGTCACACAGACAGGCAAGGATAGCTGAAAAAGCAGCACTTTATACACGAGAGAAGACTTTGTCATTGATGTGCTTAAGCTCAATCTTGTCTCAATTAAAAAGAAATGTTACAGTATCCTAACTGCTTAATGAAAAAAAGTTACATACAGTCCAGAAGTCTGTAGATTCATTAAAAATGAGCAGTGAGTTTGTGCTTCCCTTATTCTCCAAGAACTTGGAGAATAAAAATGTAATAAATGACCAAGGACTGGTTCAACTATTTCAGATTGGATAAGAATATTGAGTTGATAAACTATGAACATATATGAATTAATTTTTACTGGAGTGAACTGAATTTCAAAGTAATTCTAGTTAATAGAATAGAATAGAATTCAACTTTATTGTCATTGCACTGTCACAAGTACAAGCATGAATTAGCACAATATTTTTAGTGAGACATGAATGCCAGTGTAATTGAAATGCAAAAAAAACATTGTTTTTTAAAAATACAAATTCATATAAAGTTTGGAGTACATACACTTCTTATGCTGTTGTTCTTCTTGTTTTATATTTAAATATATATATACAAGACATCAGCTCTACGTCCAGTGATCTCTTTACCACCAAAATAATATGCTTTCCATTTTCAGTCATAAAAACGAAGAATAAAAATATGTTGGGAGTTACTGATGAAATAGTCAAAGTGTTGAGCTTATATTATTTCTGTTAACCTCAGCTGGTAAAGTATCTATTACCTCCAGCTTGATAATGGCTATCTCATATTTCAATACGATACCACTCCCACTGGAACAAACCATTTTACAACCTGGAAGTCTGCCAAATCTAGAAGGTGCACTACTGATCTGGTTGCTTAACTTTCATTCCTTATCTAATGTTTCCTCATTCTGTAGAACAACTGATTCAGTCAAAAATGTGATTAATGTTTGTATGGGCTGACAAAACAATATTTCCTATAAGGTAGTAGATGATTCACAAATATACAACACTACTATTTTCTTTTTCAACGGGGTCAGGTAGATTAAAACTGGGTTCAAAATAAGCAGACAGGGAAACTGAAAAGAGTTGGAAGCTACATGAACGATATAAACAATGAGCGAGAAAGGAGGTCATGAGCAAGAAAAAAGGGAGAAAAATAAGGAAGTAAAATTAAGAAAGTTTATTTAAATAGCTGCAGTTTCCATTGTAATCTAGCTCCATACATCATGCTGGTGGGTCTGACAGACATGTTCCATTTTCGTGCAAATGTCCATTCAGAGGGTCCCTCTCCAACTCTTCCTCCACCACATTGTTACAGATCAGCCTCCCCTTCTGCCTTGAGGCCCCCTCTGGCATTTTTCTACTCCCTCACATTCCTCTGTGCCCCCCTCTCAAAAATCACTCATTTTTCACTTAATTACTTATTCATTTATGATCTGTCAAACAGAGTGGGTGAAGCTGAATCTTTTGTGTTCAGAGTGGATGAAGCTTCTTAAGGAGTCTGTGAACATAAAGAAAACTACTGGACCTTTAATACAGTCTAAGGAACAAAACACTGGCAGCAATTGGGATCATTGTAGATATTTTTAGTGCTCGTGGTAGGATGAAGGATCTTTTTCATTTTGTGCAGGTGCATGGTCGGCAGAGAGCGTGCCCCTGTTGAGAAATATAACAAAGGAAAGCAATTCTCACAGACATAGCATCCCTTACACCAAACTGTGAATGTGTGGGAAACCTGAGAACTTCTCAGATTTCCAAAGTAACAAAAGTAACAAAAGGCTTTGTGTCAAGCTGGTCTGTGAAAAGATTTTTCAGTTCATACAAGGCATTTTATGACTATGTTGGCTCACAGAAAAAAAAGCCTTTTTAAAACAAAAAACTCTTAATGTTAAAATGAAATCGATAACTTAGCTTATATCCAGTCAAATGGCATCTTCAGTTGACATTTTTATAGTTTGTCATAATTTGCATTGCTGACCACTGCATGAGTATTTTCCCTTATTAATTTGCTGAATAAGGAATCCCTGAAAAAAACATTTCAAGCTCAACCCAGCGTCCTACTGCCCATGTTCAGCTGTATCTGTTTTCTAATACAAGAAAGTACTTGTTTAAGAAAACTTTGGGTTTCTGTTTTGTTGCTAGTTTTAATTATAAAGGGATTTTATCATGCAATGGGATCCTATCCGGAGATCTTTTGGGTTGGACAAGACAAAGAGTTGCATGGTGAAAATCTCCAGTTTGGTCCACATTCAAAAGATGCAGAACTAGATAGAAACTGGAATAAATAACTTCAACTGCTGAATGTCTTTGGACAAGTTTTAAAAAATTAATCTGCAGTTCCAGTGCACCCTGAGGAGGAAACAATGCTAAAATCAGTTCAGTGCTCACCAAGCGCTTGCCAAAAAAGCATGTGCCAAATATAACCTCATTGCTTTGGAATTTGAGAAAAAAATAAATAAATATTTTAGGTTCTTGTCACGTTTCCTAGCCAATTGATGTGGGTAGATTTACGGTAAAACTGCTAAACTACCTGCCTCAGTCTATTTTATTTAATGACGCAAAAATGCAAGGAAATATTTTCCACACAATGTGAATTTCAAAATAAGGGCACTTCAATCATCAGTATAGTAGAAATACGTTTGCAGTGTATTTTATTCTATCATGTGAAAATCCCAAGTGCAAAGTAAACAAATTATCAGGATTCTGCAGGATCTAAAAAGTTTTAAATGTAATGGAAATTAAAAAGTCTTAAGCATGCCTAGGACTTCTCAGACTGTCTTTCAAATGACAACCATCCTAAATTCATATGTTTAATTATTCAATACTTCTTCAGGTAACACATTTTTCCATGTTCTTGCTTTTGTTTGGTGTTTATGCATTTTTGTTTGTTTGTTTGTTTGTTCTTTTAAGAAATGCTGCACTCCTGATTTTTGTATGTTGTGGGTCTGGCTGCGGAAAATTGTGTTTTTACACTTTTCAAAACAAACTAAATCAATGAAAGTCACAGCAGAACGGCCATTAGAAGTAATTAAAAGTCTGACACTTAAAAGCCCTGAAAAGCTTCTACTACTGAAATGGTCCAGTTTGGAGGATCTTAAAATCAAAACATTCTTGATGGTTATCCTCTTCAAGGTTCTTTGTCACGAAAAAGTGTAGATGTAGAAAGATTTGGGTTGAAAATAAGATTGCAGTAGTTGTTGTTCCCAAGAACTATTATGAACCTTACAGGGGACTTAGGTAATTCAAAGGTACAAAGGGAGTGAAGTTAGAGACCAGATCTGAAACATACCAACCTATAAAATTATCTTTAACGGTCTTATTTTGTGAAGTCAGTTAAAATATTATGTTCACTATGTTATTAGGTCTTACATTTAAATAACAATGGACGATCAGAAATCTTGAAGTCTTCAATAAAATTTCCTGAAACTTGCCAACACAACAATATAAATGACTTTGTGTCAACTTTTTCATTTTACCTTTTTTTCAGCAGAACTTGACAATTATTTTTTTTGTTAGTTTTTTTTGTCCAAATACTTAATAAATCATCAAAATAATTGATAGAATACTCAATTACTTAAATAATCGTAAGCTGCAGCCCTTCCACATACTTCATTCTGACTTTCTAAAAATATTCCCTGTGGAAAGAGCTGCTTTCAGTGAGCTGGAAATTGTTTGGACATGGACCAAAAGTACATTTCTCTAAGAGGGCTGCAGAAAAAGAACAACAATTTAAGTGTTGAAAAAGCTAGTAAGTAATACCTTGAGCTGTTTACCAAAGTTTACTCTTGGCTCTCCATTTTGACTTTCTCTTACGTCCGTGAATCTGTCAATGCTTAGCATTTGGCCAAAACTTCTGTTGCTCATACAGTCCATTGACTTTTTCTATCCTCTCAGCACATAATGGTAACTCAAACAAAACGTTATGCTCTCTTCAAGCCCCACTACTCACCCCCTCAAACATGCAACCATTTTTCCAGCCTTGTGGACAGACACGAAGGACCAGCGAGGTCATTGAAAACATACAGAAGACTTGTGATATCTGAAGAAAAAGTCTCGCCCAAGGGGACACTGCGGCTATCCTGTATGGATTAGTGAATGAGAGAATCTTTCAGCAAGCTCACAAGAAAATGTCAATCTCTTTGCAGATTCTGCAGTGTGCGGGTGTAATCTCGTAATCCTACCCTGACAAACCCAGTGTGAGCTTTACAATGAACCTGTCTTCGCTAAATGCATGACAGTAAGTTCACAAATATGCTAGGTAAGTTTCACCCCTATTGTCCTGTCAGCTCAATGAATAATGGATCTCAGAGCTGCTGGAATGCCGTTGTGCTTTTGAGAGGCCTGCAGCAAAACAGAAGCTTAACCAGTAGCATTACCTGTCAACTTTTTTCTATCCTGTGGCTGGAAATTACAGTCTGTCAGGTAAGGTGTCACTGGGATCGAGTTTACAGTTTGGGTTAAATGGCCAAAGTTATTTTTAGAACCATGAAACATAAATGTATTATAATCAAGCCTTATGCTTTTTTGCTCAAGGCAGACAAAAGAGTGAACAGGATGGGACTCCCATCTAGGAATGATGATGTAGCAGCACTTACATTTTTATTAATAATAATCAGGATTACTTGCAACTCATTTTCCTCTGATTCTGAGCCAGATATGGAAGAGAACATCTAACAGCAGATGGAAAATATTTTATGTGCCTTACACTAACTATATTGCATTAGTTTGAAGTGACCTTTTAGGGGCAAATAACTAAATTAACTGTGAATGAACTGAAGAATTCAATTGTATACAGAGGTCAAAAGTGGCCTGGTAGCAGTTGTTTCACATTAAAACATATGCAACACTGGGTCATAAAATCCACTCTGACATTCCAATTGAATTCTGTCTGCACCAACCAGCAATGTTTGTACAGACACACAATGGTACAATGTTGCATTTTTACATGCTGCTCAACTGCAGACTAGGAAAATAATACCACTGTAGTGCATTGCAAGCCCAAACATAACAACATATGTCCTTTAAATTTTAAAGTATGTCATCAAATCAGCTTTGACCTTCTGACATTTCGCTGGCTTTTAAAGAGCTTGTAAATACTGTAAACTTTACTTGGTAAACACAACTTCAAACCACTCAAACAAGATGGCTGGATAAATATTGTGGATAAACAGGACAGAGAAATGAAGTTCAACTCAGTTCTAAGTCAGAATACATTGCAAATGTGATGTTATTTTTAAACTTCCCCTGCTGTACTAAATATTAATTTAAATAAATAAGGGAACATGAAATGGAAAATAACCTCAAGCTCTTTTCCTTTAACCCAGGTGGTTCTTATTCAACTTTTTTGCAAACTCATAAGCGAATGCAGTACTGCAGGGGGGTTTACAGTCAGGATGTAGAATCCCAGGCAGCATCTGGAGTTGGGTTCTGAACGCCTGGAGCTTAGAGTAAGGGGTTCTGCCACTCCTATTCTTTTTCAAACCTTCTTTGTACCTCATCTGTACTCCTGATTTTAGTTGGAGCCACTGCACAGAAAAAAGCACATGAGACCATTTGTTGTCTTTGATTGTTTATACTGATGTGTGACAGTTGGTAGACGCATGAAACGAGAGACAGACAGTAAACAGAAACAGAAAACTCATCGTCAGGGGGGAATCTGCTGTGTTCCTGTCTATGCCTTTTATTCCTGTTGCATCCTGTGGCGAAGATAGCAAAGATCTGTTTTTCATTACAATATGCAAAAAGACTTAAAGAGGAGGGTAATGGCTGACTGCAGTCTTAACCCCGTCACTTTGACACCCCAAACCACCAGAAACCTCCCAACCACACTCAACTATTAAATAGGAAACAGCTTTGGTGCCTCACGTCAGGCTCTCAGTACCAGGCTGCTCCATACATCAGAGCTTTAGTTGGAATCCAATAGCGTGATCTCCTTCTGTTCATCAAAGCAATGACGGCAGGCCTTACGTGCAAGAGCCACAGACTTTGTAAATTGCAGGCTCGCTGCTGCCCAATCATTGCCAGCTTAGCTGAGTAAAGTGTCTGTCAGGAGTAATTTGTGAACGTGTATATGCGTGGTTAAACTAAAGTCCAATCCCATGAGGCATGCATCTTCAATGAGCATTCAAATCCCCGCAGTGCAAAAGACATGTGAAAAGTCTCATTGTGGTAAAAGTTTCCTGTGAATTTTCACATCACTGAGTGCAGATGACAAACACAAAAGAAGGACGGAGATGAGGATAAATTGAACAAGAGATGAAGGACATGTCCTGGAGAAGTGCGTAAAAAGAGGAAGGAGGTGGTCTTTGTTATTATTTGTTCACCCGTGTTTTCCCTCCTTTTCTGGACCTCACTCAGGCCTCTTTGGCTCTGTTTGTGGTCTTGTTCCTCCACAGCTGTCGTAGTCAACAACTTTTTATAATTCTTCTAAACAGCTGTTCAAGCTGCGACCTTAAGCAGAAGGTTGTGAGGGCTGAGAGGACACATAAACATTCATGCAAGCGATATAAACCTTGGAGTTATGCAGTGCCTTGCAAATGCTTTTGCACATTTTTGGATTTTGTCACATTAAGACCACAAACTTTTACAAAGTATATAAGGTGGTACATGATTTAAAGGGAGATATACGAACAATGTTTTGTGGCTTTAAAAAAATAGCAATTAAACATTTGAAAAAGTGTGTTTTGAGCTAGTATTCAACAACAATGATGTGCCTCAATGACTTTCAGTGCAATTAAATTAGAGTTCATCTGTTTGTAATTTTGTGTTATTGGTTTTTTGTTGTCTTTTCTTTTTTTGGTTCTTTCAGAAAATACCAGTGAGCAAACTAAATTAAAATGACAAAGAACAAACATATCAGGGTAGAGTTATGGACAGATTTAAACCTGAAAATCTGATTGGCCGATCCAGAAGAGTTTTAATCAGAGAGGCAGTAACGAGCCTCATGGTAACTCTGGAGGAGCTGCACCAGTGGTGGAGAAAGTACTCAAAAAATGTACTTAAGTAAAAGTACAAATACACAGACAAAAATGTACTCTAGTAAAAGTAAAAGTACCACATTAACATTTTTACTTGAGTAAAAGTAAAAAGGTACTGGCTTTTAAAAATACTTAAATATTTAAAGTAAAAGTACTTGCTGAATGCATTACCTAACCGCTAATACAATATCATTAAGTGTACCTATTGTATTTAATTTTATACATCAAAATGTGCCATTTTAATGAACAATGTCATAATTTCAGGGATGGAAACATCTTGTTTTCTGTGCCAACAAAGCAGGAACTTCACTTTTTTGCCATCAGTGGCATTTATTTTGAAAGAAATCCAACAGAAAGGTGATGGAAAGAAAGTGGGTCAGGGAGGACATGCAACCAAGGAGCCACGTAGCAGTGTCATAGTCAAAACCTCCTAACCCGAGACCAAGTCTAGACCAAGACCAGCGCCCCACGCTACATGACACAAATTAAGTGCACCTATCAAAATTGCTTCTCAAACTGATCTGAAAAATCCACATTCCCATAAACACCTAGATATTAAATACTTAGAGCTGAAATAAACTTAACCAGTATCATTATCAATTCAAACTCTTCTTCATTTTGCTTTGCTTCCATCTCTGTGCCACAATCCGCAGAGGTCTCCTGCCATCCCTAAAAAGATAACGCCCTCGGCAGTTGCCCATGTCAGAAACCACAACTGTGTACACTATTAAACATAGCAATTAAGGCAATACATCAATGGTAAACAACATTCAACTATGAACACTGTCAACAGCGCAACAAGCAAGAAGTAACCAAGCACAAGGAGCACCATGACTGTTCTCACCCTCCCTCCCGCTGCAATGTCTGCCACCATGACAGGTGACAAAAACAAAGAGCAATGAGCATGCTCTGCATTCTTATATTCTTGTTTTATTTATTTGTCAGTTAAATAAATCTATATATCACGTCCACAGAGCTTACCTTTCTTTAACCTTCCTTTCCAAGTGACAATAAAAGTTGGATGAAACGCTGTTGAATTTACATGTCGCCATATCTTATGATTTATGTAGCAGAATTCTATTACTGACGATTAGACAGACATCTTCTCCCGCTCAGAGAAAACCACTTGTCTTGGAGCTCTGTGATACATACTCTTATCAAATCTATCAGTTCAATAAATTAATGTAAATAAATGTTCCCCAAAACATTCTGGAAAATCACCATCTTGCAAGTGAAAAGCTAATTTCAAGAGGCTGCTGTGAGAGGTGAGAATAATCATGCTCAAATGTCAGAGTGAATTCCTTTTGCACTGTGACGATGGGGGAACACACAATGGACACTCTGTGATGCAAAGGTAAAGGACACAGTTGGAAACCATGAAAGTTAACGCTGGCAGTTCCTCATTACAAGCCTTTCCTGCTGCCAATCTTAATATACCTTAGAGGAGCCGGCCTCACGCTCCTCACTTTAATGCAAACATGCATTCACTCATTCATGCACTAAGGCAAAGTTCAACAGGCTGCATTTGTTGCGAAGGTATGACTGATTGGATTTTAATGTAACCTTTGAAAGAGCGAGAGGATGAATCATATAAATAATTTACCTAATTTCTCAAGTTGACCTCTTTCCCTCCCCAGCTGTCTGTTGCGGGTCATTGTGGTAAATAACCCACGTTATTAACCCGATGACATTTGCCACAAACACAGGCACCAATTTATTGCAGGGTAAAAACACCCATAAATCAATTATGAAGAATGTTTAACAGAGTTTAAAATTAAATAGGTTAGATTATGTGATATTTTTCTTTAATGCTTGAAGGGTGTTTATGTTTGACAATTTATTGTACAACCTGGACAAGTAAAGTCCTCACAGTACATATGGTGCTCTATATCAACCCAATAAATATGCATTTGAGCCTCCATTAAACCAAATCTGCTCTTCCGGAGACTTTTTCATCATGCAAGACGGTACCCACTTCCTTCCACAGAGCCAGACAAAAATGGCCTTCCATGCAGTCACTGTGGGAAAACTTTGATGGACAATGGGAGAACAGGAAGAACTCCAAATCTGATTCCATGGTGTAAACTTTACACCCAAACTCTATTCTAGTACCCTGCTATATATAATGATTCCCATGTGTTTGTGTAGATTTATTGCATATTTTACATTTTCTAGTTATTTAATATCTTCCAGGTAAACACTAAATTAAAGGTCAGGATCTGAAAAGGCTTTGACTACAAAGACAGGCGATTGCTCTACCTAGATCAGATTTAAAAAAAAAAAAAAAAAAAAAAAGTTACTTTGTGTGACCTTAAAAGCACACGATCCAGTTCCCATTCGTCACAAGCTGTAGTCTGGACATAAGTGCGTAAGGCCACTTCCTTAAGTGTGCCTTGCCCCCTCCCCTGTCTCATTTCCTCCTTACCCAAACAAAAGCTGCTTCTATGGGAAAAGTGTTCAGCCATTTCTTTGCAAGCCCCTAGTAGGCAAATACATTTGATTTTGTTCAACTGAAGGAGTGATGAAGAATCAGAAACCACCAAGGCCTACAATCTGGTGTTCAAGTCAGAAATTGCAATTTCAACTGTTGGTTGAAATCAAAAATTTCAACCAGCAGTGCACATAACATGAAAACATTTCTACCATTTTCAGCTTTAAAGGCCAAGCAACCACAGTTCTTTTAAACAAGTCAGAATAAACCAGCTTTTATTGATCATACAATGGCAACATCTCAGCATCCAGCCTTCATCTGGTTGTGAGGAGGCAGTGGCTTGTTCAGGTGGATGCCCACAGTCAGACCAAACTCCTTGCTGGCATGTTTCTCATGGACATCAGGCTTCAACTGGAAAGTCTTCTCATCAAAACAGTCCAAGGCAGTGAAGGACAGGGGCTTCTCCTCCAGCAGGCCTTGCAGTCGTGTGTGCCAGCTCTCCAGCATGTTCTTACGATCTTCAGCAGCAGCAAGAGCCGGAGCCCAGAAGATCTGAGGGGCCAGAACCTGGAAGCCACAGTAGTGCAGGATGCCGTTCTGCAGAGAAAGACTTCGTTATTTTCCCCACTATGTTACAGTGGAGCCAGTAAAGACACTACATTACCTGCAGTGGCCACAGTGTGACGTTCATGTCTCCATTAATACCAGATGGACTGAACATGGATTCTAGAGACCCAGTGGTGAAGGACAGCATGGCTTTCTTGTCCTAGAAGGAAACAGGTTGAACACAGCATGTTTGGATTTCTGTAAACCCTTCATTGAACTCTTACCTTGAAGGTTTCCAGGCCGTAGGGTTTCTCTTGTGAAAAAGCAAAGCCATTGGTGAGCACCCGATCAAGCCAGCCCTTCAGGATGCCAGGAACACTGAACCAGTACATGGGGAACTGAAGAGGGACTACAGTAAGTAGGTTCTGATGATTTACCACAATGCACTGCTGATAGGAATGCTTTACCTGAAAGATGACCAAATCTGCCTCAGTGAGCTTAGCTTGCTCCTTTGTGATGTCATCTGAAAGTTTTCCCTGCTCCCATGCAAGTTTGGATTCATCAAGATAACAGAAGTTCTCAGCATTCTTCAAGTCTCCTGTGCATGAAAGGTTGATCAGGCATTGATAAAGCACAACATTTGAGAAACATGCATTGATTCATACCTTTGATGTCCTCAGCTGTTGCAGTGGCTTTAAAACTCATGGCATACAGGTCAGAGATTTCCACTGTGCAGCCCTGAGCAGTCAGAACCTCCACAGCAGCATTTTTAGCTGCAGCATTGAATGATCCAGA